>JAECUM010010207.1:0-56895 GCA_016617855.1 Megalonaias nervosa
TATATATATATATATAATGATATGATTACAAAAATATACACAAACATCACGAAATTAGAAAACAGAAAACATGCTGTAAGTATTTAAGGTAAGTAAATATTATTACTTCTTTAAGTCTGTTCTTCCAGTTGAAATAGGTGAGTTTTAAGAGCGCTCTTGAATGAGATCACTGTGTCTTTGTGTCTAAGTTCAGTGGGGAATTCGTTCCACGTTGCTGGGCCCTGGTATGCAAAAGAACGTTGTCCATATGATTTCATTTTCATAGCAGGAATAATGAAAATACGAATGTCAGAAGAGGAGTGTTTTAGTGGCATCAACTGAAAGATACTTGCGAATGGAGCTAATGCGTTTCAGCTCAAGATATGCGGTCTTGCATATGTTCATGACATTTTGGTGCAATGAGGGAGTACTGTCGAGAGTAACACCTAGGTTACGTACTGACTGTGTGAATTTAATGTTTGTGTTGCTGATATCTATTGTCTGAGGTAAAGGATGTGAATGAGAAAGTCTTTGTGTTGTAATCAGAATAGCTTCAGTTTTATCATTATTATCTGCAGCTTGTTACATGTCATCAATGATTTCACATCGGGAATGCACCTCTCTATGCCTTGGATGGTAGCTTCAACTTCAGTTGGGTGGCTAGAATTTATATTTGGGTGTCATCAGCATACAATTGGTGAGACACTGGATGATGATCTATGACACTTGAGAGTGGTTGAGTGCATAGAATGAAGAGAACAGGTCCAAGAACAGACCCCTGTGGAACACCACAACATAAATCAACTGGGCTGGAGTGTTTCCCATTTGCGGACACAGTTTGTGTCCTGTTGACCAAGTAGGACTTGAACCATAGTAAGGCTTCAATGTGTTTCAAAAACAGGTAATGTAATTCGTAAGTTTCAGATGTCGGAGAGAATTGTGTTCCCTCCTTCCATTTTTTTTTTTTTTGCGGATATTATCCAAAACTTTCTTAATAGAGGAACAAGAGTTTAAAGAAGCAACATATTTCTTCCATGATGCTTGTTTGCTTTCTTTGATCATGTGGCTAGCTTTGGCCCGGAGAAAACAGTACTTACTTAAATTTTCGGGCATCGGACGATTGTTAAATTTTCTCAGTGCTTCTCGGCGTTGTCTAAACGTTTCTTTACATTCTTTACCGCTCCGGTGGCCTAGTGGTTAAAGCGTCCGCCTCGGATGCGGGAGGTCGCGGGTTCGAACCCCGGCCAAGTCATACCAAAGACTTATAAAAATGGTACTAACAGCTGCCTCGCTTGGCGTTCAGCATTAAGAGGTTAGTGTTAGGACTGGTCGGCCTGGTGTCAGAATAATATGACTTGGTGGAACATCATGCCACATGTATGTGGCATGATGCCCCAGTGCTAGACATCACTATAAAACTGTCACACTGCAGACATCGTAGCGATATGACTCAAAAATTGTTAAAGCTACGTTAAAAATGCGTCGGAGATTTGGTGTTATATAGACACAAATCCTGTCTAGAAATGAAGTATTCTACTTTGTGGCCTCTATCATTTATGTGATTTGATCCCCATAAAATGTTATGGTCATTACAATCACCGAGTAAAACAAATGGCGCGAGAAGTTGTTCAACAAAATTGTCTAATTCGTTGGGTACTAGGTTGGTGTTTCATGGTATATCAATAGAACAAAAGTAATCACTCGATGAAGAGTGACACTTACAGCAAATTTGTATTTAAAGGGATGACGTTGTGAGAAGCCCTATCGTTCACAACAACAGAAACTCTTCCTCAGGCCGTGTCACCATTTCATTCCGTCGCGTTCGCCTGCGAGGTCTCGGCAGCGAATGACACATTTGAATGAGTTGAGTGTCGAATGAGCGAAAGAAGTAAACTGAAATATCATAGAAAGTCAGAATTTTCCTGATATTCTCAGTCTGCACCTTGCGCTCACATTCAATGACCAAGCTTCCCGATTTCAGTTTCTTAACACTTTTTGGCGTGCCGACTAGGCCAAGTACAGTCTTTTCGAAAATAAATAGTGACTGCGAGGTAGTCGGTTTTGTTGGACCATTTTATTGAATAACCATGAAACGTGTCGTAAGAGGCGACTAGGTAGAGGCAACCTGTTTGCCGTGGGTTGCATCCCGTGTCGGGGGAGGAAAGTATCCTGGTAGTTGAGCAGAGGCTTTCCAATGCAATACACTACTTTTGCCTCTGCTTCTGCTAGACGGGTGGTCGAGATGGGCCGGGTCTCGACAAATCTGCTGGTCGATCCAAGACGATTTGTCGTGTATTTGCCGTGTATACCACCTATGTTTCCCTGACACTTGAAAAGTGTCCCCTTGTTGGACTCCGTGGCGGGTGGGTGAATATGGGTGATGAATATAAAACAAAACATAATGGAAAACAAAACCAAAAATCAACTGAAGAGTTCTAAGCATTTTTATGGACTCAGATGACGAACCAAGGAGTGTGGAATCATTCCCACGCTTCATGATTATTCCGTCAAAAGATTCTATAAAACCAATTGTTGCGCTATCACCATTTATAGTCGAAATGACTATACTCGGGCCTGGTCGGCACGCCAAAAAACTGAAATCGCGTAGCTTGCTCGATGAGTGTGTGAGCAAAGTGCAGACTGAGAATATCAGGGAAATTCACACTTTTCATGATATTCCAGTTACTACTTTCGCTCATTCGACACTCAACTCATGCAAAGGTGTCATTCGCTGCAGAGACCTCTCAGGGGTCAGCGACACTGAAATCGTCCAGGGATGAGGAATCAAGGTGTTACTGCAATTCGTCGAATTCGTATCAAACGCGGTACAAAATTGCAGGTCACGAACACCATCATACTTACCTTTAACACACGAACACTAAATAAGGTAGTAAAGTTGGCTTTATGCAGGTTAAAGTTGTAGTATACATTCCAAATCCTCTACATTGTTTCAAGTGTCAGAAGTATGGTCACCACAAAGAGAGATGCTTCATAATCCCTGTGTGTGGCCGATGCGGTGAGATAAACCATCGAGAAGCAGACTGCGGCGCGAACCCCCATTGTGCAAAGATCACCATGCCAATTCTAAAGATTGCGAGACCTGGAAACTAGGGATGGAGATCCAGAGGGTAAAATATACGTCAAACATCTCTTTCCCAGAGGCAGAAAGATGGTCGAATCTTGAACCCATCTACATGGCCCAACCTTCTCAATTGTTGTAATATCCAGTCCAAAGACAACCAAGAAAGGACAAACTCAAACTGATCTACCCGATACAACATCAACTACTAACAGTCCACACTACAAGGCACAAAGAAACACAATCTCCACGCAGACAACTTCAACATTCCTCCATTACGTAAATCTCCAAAAAAGAAAAATAAACAACAAACAAACAGGCAGATAAAGGAGTCTGATGACCCCATTGAGCTATACAATAGGTTTGGCGACATTGAGGACAATGATGCAGAAAAAAACTGCTCCAAGTTATCAGGGTGGTTCCAAACCTGCAACCAAAATATTTAATCTGATATTTCCTGAAGAAAAATAACCACATGGACTCCCCCTGTTGAAGGTCTAACCTGGCTACATAATCGCTACTTTAAGCTTATAATGAAGAACAATATCATACACTGGAACTGTCGAGGACTTAAAACCAATTACAATGATATTCTTCTGCTTCTAAATGAACATGATCCTGCAGTACTATGCCTGCAGGAAACATTACTGTAAGATACGGACAACATCGCACTTAAAAACTACTCCCTTTTTAACACCTACTCCAAGACTGGTGACAGGGCCTTAGAAGGAATTTCCATTGCTGTAAGCAATATGGCTCCTCATAGCGTCATTTCCTTAAACACAATTTTACAAGCCATTGCTGTAAGCGTCACACTTGATTGAGTGATTTCCTTTTGTTATATTTATATATCACCAAACACTAACCTAATACCAAATGACTTAGACAACCTTCTTCAACAACTGCCCGCTCCTTTGTTCTACTTGGGGATTTTAATACCCATAAAATTTTATGGCGATCAAGCTACATAAGCGACAGGGGCAAAAAGGTTGACGATTTCATTTCTAGACACGACTTGGGTCTATATAACACCAAATTACCTACATATGTACACCCAGGAACAGGTATATACACGTGTATCGATTTGACAATTTGTTTTCTTCGCTACTTTTGGATTATAATTGGAAGATCGCTGATGACAGGTGAAAAACAATGGTTTGGTATACATCTGTTGAACTACGATAAACATATTTTTAATTGTTTGCAACATGGTATGAGGACAATTACGACAGATTTGTAACTTTTATAGTAATAATACAGAACCTCATGCTTGAAATAGTTTTCGATGTTATTACTTTGCATGAGGACTATCTTTATGAATCAATACTTTGCATAGTTATAATAGAAGGCTCGAACTGAAACGACTAAATGAATGTGAAGCGGAATAAATGAAATTTATTTATTTTGAAAAGTAAAGTCACTATTACGTCAGCACCCTATCGTTTTGCACTGAAAAACAGAACGAACGCCATTACAGACATAATTTTGTAAATAGTAAAACTTCTATTTATACTTATGTATTATGTTTTTGTGGGGCAGCGGAATTGTTGTATCCATACTTCGATTATTAGCTACGGGTTAGTAGAATATAATGAATACCTAACTTCTTTTTTTCGGGGGGTGGGGGTGGGGTTGGCTGGTAAAAAGGTAAGTATATACCTGTACGTGTAGTGATAAATATTTCGTTTTTTTTAATTTCCTGTATCATTGAGAGGTTCTCGTTGTCAGTTAGCACGGAGTTGAAAGAAATTGTTGATGATTTAAAAGCAGTAAATATGTTGAACACCTGAAATGCATTATGGAAATTGACGGCATATTAAGCACAGAAAAACTAAACCGATAAAAGCTAGTTAAAACAAAACAACGACGGTATGCGATCTCATTAATTTCATATTTAACTGGGGAGGGATAACAGAAAAATATTGAGTTTATATGGTTCTTCGAGAATTGCCATTTTGTTGCTTTTAGGTAGTCTACTTTTACTACAACAATCAGTTGAATTAATCTATTCTCAGAAAACGGAAATAAACAAAAACAAACATTGCAGTGGCAAAATAAAATATAAAACAGACAGGAGAAACTTAAAGACAAAACGCATTAGTTTGTATTACCATTACTGTTACAAATGCTAACGACATATAAAATTCTTAGAGGATTCGGAATCCCGTAGGCAAAGGTTTTCTGAGAAGATGGAACAAAATAAATACAATAAAGAATTAAAAAGCTTCAAGAGGGACAAATTAAATTACTAGCATATCAGTTTTTTATTAGTAGTAGTAGTTGAAATAAGAGTAGATGCATAAGTAGTAGTAGTAGTAGTAGTAGTAGTAGTAGTAGTAGTAGTAGTAGTAGTAGTAGTACAAGAACAAAGGTCTATTAATGTTACAAACGTTGCAGACAAATACAACATTTCCTCTGTGATTTGGCCGACAGCGTGCTGAGATGAGATTAAGGATCACGATTATCAATTAGCTAATAATTGTATTTGTTAAACCACGTTTACTCCTTTTATCTCCGCCGTTCCAATGACAATGTTTTAATATAGAATGACTTACATACCTGCAAAAGTTTGATCCTTACTGGATAATCTAGCTATACCACATTTATTGGACCAGTAAGTTTATGATATGAATCATAAAGAAGAACCATTGTGATACGCACAGGAGAGAAACTTCCGCAAATATCCACCAGTACATAAAGTTAACTGGACACAAAACACAATCGTTATTATTGTTATTGTCACAACTGCGGCAACACACTATGACTCTTCAACTATTGGATTTCATAAGCAAAAGTGTGCTGAGAAATTGAATAAATAACCCCAATACAATAACCAAACAAATCCCACAAATCCCCAGCAACAGCACAAACGACAGGCCTAAGTTCCAAATGAAGAAAATTCGTATTAAAATTATCATCACAAGTAGTTGTAATAGTAGTACACCTGTGACAACGATCTATGTTTATTATAATAATATCAATCCCAGAAAACGAGCTTTATGAAAAGATAACATAAACCCTTTACAAATACTCAAACTATAAACATAATTAAAAGACAGTGACAAATTTAACTATAAATTCTCTATTATTATTATTATTATTATTATTATTAGTAGTAGTAGTAGTAGTAGTAGTAGTAGTAGTAGTAGTAGTAGTAGTAGTAGCAGTACTTAAACTGGTGCAGCAATCAAACACTTTTGAAACTCAGGATTCCCAGGAAGAAAGCTTCTGAAAAGACAGAGAATACCTCTGGAATAACCAAACCAAAACCAACGGCGAAATCAACTTTACCCTATAAGTTTCTGTGATTGTTGAAACGACCCAATATCTTAATTTAAAAGATACTTTCTTACTTTCATACTTAGTAACGCTGCTGCAAAACAAACAGCAGAAAGTAAATCATCTTCAATTAGCAAGGAGAAGTAAGATAAATAAATTTGTTGATGCTTTAAAATGAGTAAATCTCTTGAACTCTCTTGCATAATAGAAATTGTTGGAATATTATGGAATGAAAAACTAATACCACGCAATACATTTAGAAAAAGAAAGACGGCAAACGACCTCTTTAATTTTCATGTTTCATTAGGGAGGGATAAAAGAGAAATTTTGCGTTTATATCGTTATGAGTGAACGGCCATTTTGCTGCTATATAGTCAGGCTTGACGACAAGAATCAGTTGAAGGATTGTATTCTCAACAACGTCTTAAGAAAAAAAAAACTATTGGAGTTTCAAAATAAAATAAAAAACACATGAGAAATATAACTTAAAAACAAATCGAATTCGTTTTTATTGCCATGGCTTTTAAAACTTCTACAAAAGTCTGAAATTCGGACACGAATCGGAATCACGTAGGCAAGAGTTTTCGTAGAAGAAAAAAATGATGAACGCTATAAAGAATTGAAAATAATACATGGGGTGAGAAATGTATTATAAGTAAATCAGTTTGTTGTTATTAGTGCCAAAAGTAGCAGTAGTGGTAGCAGAACAAATTGTAGTAATCTAACTTTACCACAAGTATTGCATTATTAAATTTATTCGAAGAAACATACAGAAACACGATTACGATATATGCGTACGTAAAAATCTCCAGAAACAAATCAACAATGATAAATGTGAATTAGACACAAAACAAATTCATTATTATTTTTGTCAAAACTGCCATAACTATCCAAGATTCGTTATAATTATTATCTGCAGTAGTTGTATTAGTAGTGTAACTTTAACAGCGATCTTGAAACATTCTCAATCTCATAACAAACGTTTTCTGTGAAGATAACAGAAACCCCATCAAACATACTCAGAAAAAATATATCAAAGTTATATAGGACCAAATTGAAATTACAAAGTTATCATTATTATTATTATTATTATTATTATTATTATTATTATTATTAAAACTAGTACCGCGATTGATCACTCTTAAAAACCTCTATTCCCTTAACTAGAAGTTTCTGAAAAGAACATACCGATATAAGGTCCAAACCAACACAGCGGAAAACTCCTTACCCATAAACTTCCTATGATTGCTAAAGGGACGAGTTACTATATGTTCAAAATAAGTTAGTTACCTTTATACATAATATTGCTGCTACAAAACCAACAATAAAAATCATAGTCAATTAGCACGGAGTTGAAAGATAAATATTTTGTTGATACTTTAAATTTACCAAATCTCTTGAACGATTAAAACGCATTATGGAAACTGGTGGAATATTCAGCAAAGAAAAATTAATACAGTAAAATATAATTAACAAAACAAATAACCAAAACACTCATTAATTTCCTGTTTAAATTGATGGTTAACGCTGAAACATCAAGTTCAGATTGTTATCTGTGAAAGGCCAGTTTTCTGTTTTTAGGTAATCCAGTTTTAACACAATGATAACATTAATCAACTTATTCTCAGAAGCCGATATCAAAAAGCACTGCAGTTCCAAAATGAAACAAACATCACACAACAGAAACATAAAACTTAAAAGCAAAACGAATTCATTCCTTGCTGCTATTAACTTTGCAAAAGCTAAAGAAATCAATATTTCGTTCAGGAATCGAAATCTCGTAGGAAATGCGTTTTCTGAGAAGATAAAATAAAAACATATGATCTAAAGAATTAAAAGGCGCTGAAGTGGGGGGGACAAATTAAATAACAGGCAAATCAATATATTAGTAGTAGTAGTAGTAGGAGCGGAAATAGCAGTAGTAGATGCATAAGTAGTATTAATATAACTGTCCCAACGGTCTATGATTCTTTCGAAAATTGCCGTCATATTAAACATATCCTCTGTCTTTGAGACTCGGCCGACAGAGCAGTGATGTAAGAGCAAGGTGAATGATTGTCATTTAGTTAATAGTTCTTGTATATTTGTTTTGGACACCTGCCAGAGTACCTATATTGTTTTATGTTTTCCACTTCACCGCACCTATGACAATATTTCTATACACAATTACCTATAAAATCTTTACCTTTACGAGATCATCTAGCTTGAATTATTGTATCAGTATATTTACTATAAGAAACACATGGAAAAGCCATTACGATACCTGCAGGAAAGAAACTCAGAAACAAACTCCAAAAGGATAAACGCAATTAGACGCAAGCTAATTTCGTTACTACCGACATTATCACAACTGCCATAACAATCCATTGTTCATGAGCAATTGGATCCCACAGTAGTAGCAAAACTTTAACAGCGATCCATCTGTCTTAAAATAATCGCAATACCATACCAAAAGCGTTATGAGAAGATAGCAGACACCCAACGAAATAGTAAGAAAAGAAACAGATAACTAAGACCAACTCAGCGACACATTAAGATTATAAATTTATTATTATTATTATTATTATTATTATTATTATTATTATTATTCCTGCTATTACTACGTCTACAACTAAAACTACTACATGTAACGATTAGTTTTAATAAATAAATCACATTTTATTGCATCCCATTTTTGGTGAAAATTGTGTTGAAAAAATGCACAAAATGATTGACAAACTGTGCATCATAGTTTGTTTCATGAAAGTTCTCTATATATTACAGTATCAATTACAAAGCGCTCTATTTATGACCATTCTAAAATATCGACTTTTGAATGAATTCTTCTAAATATCAGAATGAACTTCCTGATTCTTATCCATGTCACTCTGCCCCTGCGGGTCCGGGGTTGTAGAATTGGCCCGACGTGTCCTCACTACGTGTTGTAAGTGGCAACTAAGTAGAGACAACCTGTTTGCCGTGGGTTGCATCCCATGTCGGGGGAGGAAAGGATTCTGGTAGTTGAGCAGAGGCCTTCCGATGCAATACACTACTTTGGCCTCTACTACTTCTAGACGGGTGGTCGGGATGGGCACGCTCGCGACAAATTTGCTGGTCACGCCTAGCCCTAG
This sequence comes from Megalonaias nervosa, assembly GCA_016617855.1. NCBI lineage: Eukaryota > Metazoa > Mollusca > Bivalvia > Unionida > Unionidae > Megalonaias > Megalonaias nervosa. Next base: position 9,448 of record JAECUM010010207.1, read on the forward strand.
AAAGTCTTTATTTACTCGCCCACTTTCTATATCTGTCTCTTTGTATCTCTATTGATACCACCGTTGCCCCTACAGTCTGTTCCTTTAATTGTCCCTTTCCCAAGTCTTAGAAGACTTTCTGGAAGGCGGTAGCTCAACGGGTCAATCGGGAGTTAATTTTACCGACTGACTATAACATCGATCTATCCCAGGCACTTGAAAAGTGTCCCCTTGTTGGGCTCCGTGGTGGGCGGGGAGCACGGGTGCTGTATTTTAAACAAACCAACATCGAAAATCTTTAAAAAATCGAAACAAACGAACGAAAACACTGACTCGGATGACGAACCATGCAGTGTGGAGTCATTTCCACGCTTCATGGTTATACAGTCTAAAGACGCTTCAAAACAGCGTGCCTCACTCTCTCCGTTTGTAAATGTAAAGAGAATTATCGGATCGATCGGCACATCAAAATGTGTCAAAATGTTGAAATCGGTCTACCTTCTTGTTGAGTGTGAGCGACGAGGTCAAACAGAAAACATCCGGAAAATGAAAACTTTCTTCGATATTCCTGTGACTTCATTCGCCCACACAACACACAAAACGTCCAAAGGTGTGATTCGCTGTCGGGACTTGGCTGGAGTCTGCGACACGGATATCATTGAAGGGATGAAAAATGAAGGCGTCACTGCAGTCCGCATAATACGTATCAAACGTAACAAAAATCTGCAGGACACCAACACCATTGTACTCACCTTCAACAAACCAACAGTACTCAGAGTGGTCGAAGTTGGCTTTTTGCAGGTGAAGATTGATGTATACATTCCAAACCCACTTCCATACTATACGTGTCAGAAATATGGCCATCATGAAGACCGATGCTCAGGAAGCCAAATATGTGGCCGATGCGGAGACCGTTCTCACAAGGAATCTGAGTGTAGAGCAACTCCGCATTGTGTCAACTATGGAAAGGAGCACCACGCCAATTCCAAGGATTGTGATACTTGGAAACAGGAGAAGGAAATACAGAGGATAAGATACACATCTAACAATCCCTGTCCAGAGGCCAGAAAACCTGTACAGGCAAACACATCCATTCCTGACCCATCTTTCTCCACTATAGTGAACACCAATCGCAAGCCAACGAAGGACTGATTTACCATCAAGCTTTAACACACACACCCATCACCAATCACAGAAAAACACGACATCTATTCAAACAACTTTCAATAATACCCCACCATTGAAATCACCAAAGAATAAAAAGAGATCTCAAGGAAATAGGTAGCAAAAGGGCTCAAATGACCTGATCAAACCCTATAATAGGTTTAGAGACATTGAGACCATGGATGCAGAAGAAACTGGCCTATGTGCTCAAGGTAGCTCCAGATCTATCATCAGAAAAATCACCACCGTATTTCCTCTAGAGAAATAACCACACAGATTGTCTCCGCGAAAGTTCTAACATAGCTCCATAATGTCCACCTTAAACTCATAACGAAGAACACCATCATACACTGGAACTGTGAAGACTTATAACCAATTACAGTGATATTCTTCTGCTTTTCAGCGAATTTGATCCTGCAGTACTATGCCTTCAGGAAACATTTTTAAAAGATACGGATAACAACACACTTAAAAACTACTCACTGTTAAACACCTACTTTCAGAATGTTGACAGGGCCTCAGGAGGAGTTTCTGTTGTAGTGAACAATAGAGCGCCTCATAGCTTCATCACTTTAAACACAAATTTGCAAGCCGTTGATGTAAGTGTCCAGTGATTTCCTTTTGTTCTATTTACATACCACCAAACACCAACCTACTACCAAATGAATCAGACACTCTTGTTCAGCATCATCCCTCGCTATTTGTTTCACTCGGGGATTTTAATTCCAGTAATATTTTATGGGGATCAAATCACATAAGTGACATAGGCCACAATGTAGAAGACTTCATTTCCAGACACGATTTGCGGCAGAAAGGCTGACGCTTTCATTTATAGCCATCACTTGTGTCTATATAACACCAAATCTCCGACGTACTAGCACCCAGGAAGGGCCACATACACGTGTATCAACATAACAATTTGTTATACATCGCTACTTTTGGATTATAATTGGAAGGTCGCTGATGACCTTCACAGCAGTGACTACTTTCCAGCCCTTCTTAAGAACACCAACGTTACAGTTGATGACGCAATTCCACAATGAAAAATAAAGAAGGCCGACTGGGGCAAGTTTGAAACACTTTGTACTGCTAGGCATAACAGGGATAACGTTCTAAACGAAATGACCCTATTCGATATTTTACTTCTGTCTTCATTGAGATTGCAGAAGAATCCATTCTTAAGTCCTCACCGAACTGTAAAAGAACCCCAAAACCGTGGTTCACCAAAGAATGTAAAGAAGCCATTAGACAACGCCGAGAAGCATTGAAAAAATTTAATAATCGTCCAACGTCCGAAAATGTAACTAAGTACCGCATTGTTTGGGCCAAGGCTCGCAGAACGGTTAAAGAAAGTCAAAGAGCATCATGGAAAACTTATGTTCCAAATTTAGATTCTCGTTCCTCTATAAAGAAAGTTTCGGACACGATCCACAAAAGGAATGGAACGGGAAAACACAATTCTTTCTGACATCTGAAACTAAATAACAATAATTTCAATTCCAAACATGAAATAGTTAATATACTTGCTGATAGTTTCTCTAAACATTCCTCATCGTCTAATTATTCACAAGCTTCCCGAATATTATAAAAGATCAAAAAGAAAAGATACGGCTGAAATTAACATCGAGTAACTCAGAAAGTTATAATAAACCGTTTTTACTGTTGGAGTTTGTGGAATCTTTGAATAAGGCCATTGAAACAACTGCAGGGCCTGACGATATATATTACCCGTTTTTGACACACCTACCGGAACCATCATTAAGAGTTCTTCTGGAAATCTTCAATCATTTATGGATTACTGGCAATGTACCAAAAATTTGGAAAGAAGCAAAAGTAATGCAAGTTCCCGAACAAGGTAAAGACAGTGCAGATCCTACCAACTATCGACCCATAGCAATGACGGGCTCTGTGTGCAAAACAATGGAACGAATGATCAATTCTCGGCATGTATGCTATTTGGAAACCAATACTTTAATATCTCCTTTCCAAAGTGGATTTCGTTATGGTCCTAGCACCAATGAGCATCTGGGTAGACTGGAAACATTTATTCTCTACGCTTGTATCAAGAAGGAACATTTAGTAGCGGTTTCTTTTGATTTAGAAAAGGCCTATGACACGACATGGACGTACGGGACACTAAATGACCTGCACGATCTGGGTTTAAAAGGCCGTCTCACCTCTTTCATATCAAACTTTCTCTCAGACAAAGAATACAAGGTACGAGTGGGCCCCAACCAATCTGATATGCACAAGCAAGAGAAGGGTGTGCCTCAGGGCAGGATTTTATCTGTAACTTTCAACATCAAAATCAACAGCATCACCAAGTGTTTGGCTCCTGGTCGGGATTGCTTCCTATACGTTGAGGACTTTCTAATATTTATCGATCAAAGCACATACATTCAATTGAAAGACAACTACAGCAAAATATCAACAAGATTCAAATTTAGGACAGTACTAACGGTTTCGAATTCTCGAAATCAAAAACGATATGTATGCATTTCTGTCAGTTACGAAGACATCATGATCAATCTAAACTCACGCTCTAGGGAACAAATATTCCAGTTGGTGAGAAAACAAAGATTTTATGTATTATCTTCTACAGAAAACTGACTTTTATTCCACACCTAAAAATACTTGAAAGCTAAATGCTTGAAATCTCTAGATCTAATTAAAGCAATAGCGCACACTGACTTGGTGCTGATAGTAAAGTCATCCTCAGTTTATACAGAACTTTTATTCGCTCCAAACTGGACTATGGTTGTGTTGTTTATTATCCAGATAGGAAGTAGTATTTGATGATGCTTGACCCAATTCATCATCAAGGAATAAGACTCGCTCATGAAGGATTTTAGACATCCCCTTGTGAAAGCCTTCTCGTTGAAGCTAACGAACCACCATTATCACATCGTAGAGAAGTAATTTCCCCACAGTACGCTCTCAAATTAAGAACAAACCCCCTGTGCCCTGCTTTTTCGGCTGTTTTTCAATCCAAATACAAAACCTTATACGAAATTAAACAAAACACCAAAACTTCTTTTGGCATTAGAATATCATCCAGCCTTGTCAGTATCAAAATTGATCTTTCCAAAATTCAGAAAACGTCCATCTCCGAAACACATCCCTTTCTACTTAAACAATCAAAAGTACTTTTTACGTTAAATAATGGACAAAAAACTGAGCCAAACCCTTCTATCTTCCACAACTCTTATCTTGAAGTCCTCGCCCAATTTAAAAACTACACAAGAATTTATACCGATGAATCAAAGGACGAGGACAAAACTGCTGCAGCCTTCGTTAGTGAAAACACACACATCAAGAGATCGCTTACCGAATGGTACATCAATTGTTTCAGCTGAGATCAGAGTATTACAACTTGCTCAGAATGTATATCGAACACAAAACCATTTAAACAGCATCATCTTCTCCGACTCACTATCAGTTTTTCAGTCCCTACACAAAAGAAAACTGGAGGACCCATTATTAACCAATATTCTCCTCAAAATTTCTGAGCTGAGTACCTCTCACAATATAGTATACTGTTGGTTACCTAGCCATATTGGCATTAAAGGTAATGAAAATGAAGATCGCGCTGCTAAAATGGCCCTATCTCAAGAACCATCTGATTTTGAAAATAGCGTATACTGATTTTAAACCTAGTATGAAAGAGTCTTTGCGTCAGAAGTGGCAGTCATGATGGAATGATGCAGTGAATAGCAATCTTCATGCAATCAAGCCAACCCTAGGAAAATGGACTCCTTCCTACAGAACTATCCGTAGGTTGGAGGTAGTCATTGCAAGAATTAGAATTGGTCATACTTATATAACGCACTCCCACATACTAAAAGGCGAAGACCCGCCAGAGTGCATGTTTTTCTATGTACCGTTCACTGTTCAGCACTTTCATATGCAGTGTTTCGACCTCCAATCTACGCGCGATCAGTACTACAATGTGGCAAGAAGGAACTTTTTGATACAATAAACGTGACTTGTGCTATAGAATTCCTGAAGAAAGCAAACATCTATACTAAGCTATAACTTTTTTGCTATCACGTTCAGGAGTTTTATGTAATGTATACACCGTCACTTATTTTAAATACCTTTTCATCTGTCTTCATTAACATACACCATTTACATCCACCATTGATCGGGAGGCTTTATTTATTACCGTTACCATCTTATCTTTGGTTTTATATTGCTGCTCATTACGAAACCTTTTACCATTAAATGATCGTAGATATAACCTTCTCTATCGAGCTAAATAGAATAACAGTGCTGGTGCGCCGCAAAATTACAATCAATCAATCAATCAATCCGTGTCCTTCTGCCGACCATCTATGAAGTTGTCCGCAGGGAATCTGACTTCCCTTGATTTCTGGTCTATTGGATTTCGTTGAGAAGTTTAATACTCTAATGGATCACCAGAACAACATCAAGAATGTTCAGTTGAGAACTATATGTTTGTATTACTGATTTGATCATTATCATATATATGTAGCATTATTTTACAGTTACTAAAAGAAACTACCTGAATAGTATTCCTTCAAAGTTTGGGTTTGATGTGTACTATTTCAGCATATGTGAGAATACAATTTTAATTCGTTCTGTTCTTTAATCTTCTTTCTTCTGCAAGTTTGGAATTATTCAAACGTTTTCCAAAATAATATTAAAATGCAAGTTTGCTTTGGGATCTACTTAATATTACATTTTTCACCATGGTAAATTATATTGGGACGAAATAGCTAAACTTAAACAAACGATAAATAAACTAAAGTAGAAATAATATATTCTTACCAGAAATATAGATAGTTCATCTGACATGTTTATACCTAACCTAAATCTATGCAAAATTATTTCCATATACTGCCTGCATTGCTTGAGTCCGAGACAGGCTTGTATCAAAAGACCTTATATAAATATCATTTCAGGGTAGATAACAAAACTAACAATATGGTGAGCGATAAGGGCAAGGATTTAAAGCGGTTAGTCAAATTTCTATAGCATGTTCACAAACTGTAGGTCTAGGATGGCTACAGTGGCATAAAACCCAATTCAATAACCAGCTGTGACTAGACTTCTAATCAAGTTTACCACGTAAACGTTTCGTGAAATGCCAGTTTACATCCATCCAAAGAAGACCAACTACAGTCAAATATGTTGAAAACATGCCATCACATGTTCACCGGCAAATTTAGATATATTGAATACCCACAACGAACACATGATTTTTGTTTTTATCTCCTTGCATAATGCATTCCTGTGCATTAAAACTCAACGATGTCATCCCATGAGCGAAAGCAGTGAATATGTTTCTATTTTCGATGAAGTTAAGGTCAAAGTATCTCAGTGGCCATTTTTATTTGCATCTCAATCTGCACATTAAGGCGTTACAAGCAATAATGCTACCTTTCTGGACGGGAAACTCATATTCGTCTAAATGTGTCATTCGTTCAGTGCGATGGTCACAGCATTATTATGTAACAAGGAAGCCATGTTTCTTCTGTTAGCATAATGAACACGTGCATACTTAAAAGATTCCTTCTGCCTTAAAATTCATTTCATCCTGTATTAAACGGTACCAAAAGAAGTTCACTTTCTTCTTGGATGTTTTTATGCATACGTTTAATATATTCATTGCAGTATTAGATCGTCCTACACCAGCTTTCACGGCTCAGACGGATGAACATCGACGGACCATTGCCAATAACGAGATTGTACAATTCAATGACGTGAAGCTCAAAGTCGACGACTGCTATAATAGCAATACAGGTGTGTTCAAGGCACTTATGCCTGGAACGTATTATTTTTCCATACCATATCACAAATGCAAGGAAGTGATACCAACGCTGCGGATATTGTAGCAGGTAATGCCAAAGAAATACTAGGTTACATATATAACGCCCCGCGTTCTTTCACTGAGCCGAGGACTGTCTATGTACTGGCACATTTTGATGCTGACGAAGACGTCTGGATAAGATGTGCAAACACCCAGTGTATTTTAAACCAGGTGAATATTCATCCTTTTCAGGGTTCCTTTTGCAGGAACTATAGATGCGGATTTGTGTCTTTATTAACAAATAATTGTTCATAGAATATTGTTAGGTCAAAGAGGCAGAAAACGGCTGCTTTCTTCAATGTTTCTTCATCCTAATTTATACCTGTACACTCCAAAGTTTAACAGAACACTGCCCATTCGATTGAATTCCAATTCTGTAATATTAATAAACTACAAACGATATGATAGCAGCAAGGAGATTTTGTGCAATTATGTTTTTATTCTGTAGTATAAAAACTTCAAAACTGACTAAAATGTCTCATAAGAACATATCTTATGTCCTAAAATATTCTAATGATGCAGCCGTGCGAAAAATTTAAGGGTCTCCAACTCCGAGTCTGACGAAAGACAAGCGAACACAATCATAGTATTTCCATATAAAATAAAGAATAAAGTAACCTGATATGGTTAACGTATTCATAGTCATGCAATACAATCTCGTGTATGCAAACAAAATAATAATAGAATTGGTTAGATATAATGTAGCAATACAGATTACGATATGGTATGATATGTGTAAACAAACGAAAGAAAATATCGATAGCCAGCACTAAAAATAAAGATCTGGAAAGAGGTATGCAGCCTCATCTCTCTGAAAATGATTTACGTATGAAGATGGGCATTATGCAAATTTGATTGTAAGAACCTAAACTAGTGTGGTAAAATGTATATTATAATTATAATTAGCAAGAAATTTTAACTTACAACTGCAGAGCATATTAATAACATCATACAACTTCTATAATTAATGACAACAATCTCTGTTTGCACAAATACAGTTCTCAGAGATGTATACTACAAGAACAATCCTATATGTCCGGTTGTTATTGCAAGGTTTAATCAATTGGGGTGCTAATTAATTTCAATAAGAAGATGATAGAGAACAAATTACAATATTATGAACATATAGATGATAAACCAGTCTACTTGCACACTACATAAACGTATCAAGACAATTAAATAAAGAAACTTTATGTTGATCACTAGTCTGGAGCATTTACCACATCGTTTAATCTATACGGTCAAAAAAGTCAAGGTGTGTCCTTACATAAACGTCAGGCTTATGGAATAGTGAAAAACTATTGTATATTCCTTACCTCATTCAAACGGAGGTTGATTTATTCATTATACATCCTTTACCTCTTATCTGCGCAGGATTCAATTTTGTATGTCATATCTTTGCAGAATATACCCGAAACCATGAGCAAAACAGCCCAATGATTTACTATAACTGGATTTTAATTTTAATATTTACATATTCCTTGATTTTATGTCAAAGCGAGCAATAGCTGATTTTCCGAGATAAATAATGTATATTATACACTGAAGTAAATAAAAAATTTCGATACGTTTTTGCAAAATGTATTATTACAAGAGTCCTTGAAATATTAAGACCACTATACCCACAATTCTCTCATAAGAAACACTTTAGCATCCCATTATGAACTTAGATCTTCTACGAGTTTGGTATCAGCTCCAAAGTATGGGCAACTGTTCATTGAAATTGGAAAGAAAATATCACTGTTGATATTTTCTGAGATAATGTACTAGTGTATTTACTAAATAGATCAGTTGCATTATGACACAGAGTTCTCGAGAAAAAACATACTGTAGTACTTGTATAAACGAGATAAAATGTATCATTTATTCACCAATAGCAAATATCATATATAAAAAAGAATTGTGTCGGCACTTCGCTTGACCGAAAGAAACACTTGTCATTTAAAATCGCAAAAGCTGAAAAAATACATTATTTATTCTGACAATACAATTATTTCGGATACTTAAATGATCGGTCCATTCTAGTTTTCTTAGTGTTCATGAGACTGGACTCATGTTTACGTGCAAAATATGCATTATACCCACCCCCAAAAGTCTATATCATATACTTTATAATGACAAATGCACTATCCGCTCGATTTAACAATGTGAGATAACAAAAATCGGACTTTTGTTCGAAAAATACAGTGATTATAATTTTCATCAACGCAGCCTTGAAGTCCCATTATAAGCTACTGATAATGTTTAAAAGGCGATTAATCCAGCCACGATGATAAAATAGGTGGCTGTATGAATATTATAAGATCCGCTAGCACGAAAAGATAGTGTCTATGAAGGCATTCTACCCTTTCACCCGGTTTGAATTAGAAGGAATCATTAAAAAAGGCTTTGTCAATATTTATCATAACTGCTTCTTGTGTCCCAAGAAAGATTCATTTTTTAAACTCTCTCTCTCTCTCTCTCTCTCTCTCTCTCTCTCTCTCTCTCTCTCTCACACACACACTGATAACAACAAAAAATTCTCTCTCTCATTCACTTAATAAATACAAAAATCTTTTTGAGTACTTTTATTTTTACTGTAATTAGATTCTTGAGTTGAGAGCAGAATGAAACAGGAAATATACGTTTAGTTTGTATGTTTGTACAGTTAGGTTGTCGAGTAGAGCATGTTCTGTAGAACTTTTCAGATATGATCCCTTTATTTTTTGTACACGGTCAGTACCACCAAATGATAAGTATTTATTTTACATATAATTTTTCATATACTGAAATTAATTATTTTTTCATGTACGAAAAATTTCATAAAATACGGTACATCAGTTTAGTAGTAAATTTTATACAAGAAAGATTTGTAATAACAGTTTTAAAGGTGTGCATTCGGAAATTCAAATGTGTGTGGCAAGCAAAACTACGAGCTGCAATTATCGCAGTCTGCAAGTGGTTAATTAAATAACTGATAAACTAATTGGTAACTATGTGATTATCTGTAGATCATTGATTCCTGAGAATATAGAGAACTTGTGCAGAACAATATGACTCAGTCATGATTTGTCTGTGAACCAGTATTAACATGCATTTTCCATGTTGCCAAAAATTTGCTTGTATGCAGCATTTATAAATCCTGTTTTAAATTTATTTTTTTTATTCAGCCAATAAATAAAGGATTGTTCATATGGTACAATTTGTGTGGCCAGTATCTGCTTTAATATGGATTTCGTTATTCCAATAGATGATTAAATAAAATATGCTGCTGTCGGGATATTAATAAATCTTCCAGACAGTTCCAGGAAAATTATATTTTACTTTAACAGAGTATTTTATCAATTACAGGTTCTGGGAACGAAGCTGAATAACTATGATCTTGCTCTTCAAGAACATAGAAAAGAAAATGAAAAACTGAATGAGGCTTTGGAACTTGCAAGACAGGTGTGTTAGACTGATCATTATCAAAATACTGTGAAACTTCTCTAAATCATATCATCAGTCTGCCAGAATCCCCACAGGACCTAACTGATTTAGTCGAGATTTTTTCTTTCTTTAATATCATCATTTTCCTGAGGAAACCATACTCCCCAACTCTACATACAGAAACACACTTTGATTTTAATTTCAATTTTACACCTTAAAAACTCAACTGAAAAACGGAAATATATTTTAGTTGCTAAATTCCTAACACATTCTGAAATAGATTAATTAAGTTAACTGGTACTATCATAGCCTACTCTGTGAGACAAAGAACTTGAAAATGTTACAGCGTGATGTGAGATTCAGTATTGTTTAAACTACCCACCAGCACAGATTAGGGCTGATAATAGGCCAATCACAAGTCTTTGCAACATACAATAGATTGAACTTTTAAGGCTGATTACATGTACTAATAATTAAATGCTTGTAGGTAAGCCATTTGCGAAAAGCACTGTTTTTCTGCTGAATACCTAATTCTAAATGATGCTATTCATTTTTATATATGATCAATATAACACTGTTTGCATGTAGATTAAATTAAATACGAGGTCTTTTATAATCTGGCATGTGGCCTCACATTTGATGATTTGTTGATGGAGACTGACAAGGCTGTATTTTCTAAGTGTTGGCTTCCATATTAATGCAGAAAATGATAATGTCAGTGAGGATGATGATTAAGCTGCTATTCCCTTAGCTTGATTGGCTTCTGAATTAGTATTAAACAGCAACCCTGAGCACATATCAAATTTTGATAATGACCTTCCTGTTGAGGATAATTCGGATTCATTAAGTGCATATATTTAACATAAAATAAACAAAAAACAGCTTTCTTAATTTTGTGCACTCTTACACACACATATGCTGTCATAATTGCATCTTCTCGCCTTGTCTGGTCACATAAACACTCTGACACTTTTTCACATATGTAAAAACCCCAGTAAACAATTAACATTTCAAAACCGATAAAAATGTGGGTCCCAAGGGTTTTAATTGTATATCAATTTGATAAATTATAACAGTTCAGTACCAGCAAATTTTGGGGTCATCTCAAAATTTAGCTTTATCCTAATACATTTTAGGTGATATATTTTTGTTTGTAATTGGACATCAACTTCCAAGTGATTGGTCAGGATGTCTAATCTACTTTCTCACCAATGTCCTGTTTTAATAGACGGTAGATTTATATCACTGATCAAATAGAAATTACCTTGTAACAGTTATGTTAAAAACCAAGTAACCTCACATTTGTCCTACATAGTTTTCAATGAATTAATAAATATTACCCATACCTTACTTTTGCATGTCTGGCTGACCATATTATTTTATCATTATTCACACTTTCCTTGGGGCTAGATGAGGATTATTGACTAGCTCTAGCTTTGTAGTAGTTTGTTTATGGCATAAAACTGAGTTAAATATTGTGGTGAGGAGAAAGTTATATGTAATATTTCTACAAAAATATTTTTTTCCTCTAATATTTGAAAGTGTTAACAAACAAAACACAGCATGTGTCATTCAAGCTAAAGCTTTGTCATGCTTTCGTTGTCATGATATTTTCACAAGCATATAATTCTTAGACATGGTTTAAAGGTCCCGGGTTTTACTGAACAGATGTCAAAATATATTCATATTGTATGTGCAGCCTTGATACACGTCACATGGATTTACTTTAAACAATGTAATAAAGATAACTGCTGGATGAGCAATTATAACCCTATGCAAGTGAACTATTCCAAAATAAGATACAATAGATGTAACCGATACACAATAGGAAGTTAACACAGTATTAGTTGTGAACCAGTGTTGACACTCAAGTGTTTATTTCATTCTGTAATACAGTAATTATTGAGAGTAAATTAAGAAAATAATTGAATAAAATTTTACAGATGGACATATATGTTAACAGATTTAATTTGATTTGGTTTTCACTTCAGAGTCCAAGAATTCATGAGTACTTTTCAGAGGGGAAGATTAAAACTTTGCCTTTTTTCTGTGGAGGGTATGACAGTGGAGTTAGGATTTTATTGTTTGTGTTTTGAACTACATTTGTTATGTATAGGTGAATTGAATGACATACTTGATTCTTATTTGTTCAGACATATTGTTACATTTTTAGTTGGTATCATTGCCTGACATTCTACATAAAATATTGATCCCTTGGTTCAGTAAATAGCTTAGTTGCTTGAAATAGACAACATAAGATGGGCAGCAGACAACGTTTACCATCGGCTGACATGACAGTAAAGGTGAGCCGAGATAAAGGATCATGAGACCAAAGTATATACAAAAGGAATCGATAAATATCTTTGACCTCTTATGTTATCATTAATTATTAAACTTTATTTAAATGAGCAAATGATTGATTAATGTAAACGAAGAAATGTAGATTCGTTATCTTGTAGTGCTTTTAAGGTGAGTTGAGGGTTTTCTTATATCTAAGAGTGGTTAAATAATATGACAGTAATATCTGGTATGCTAAAGAATGTGAGTGACTATTTTCATTTATATAATATTCTTACTTCCATAAATGTATAAATTATTCAATAGAAAACTACAGTGACAGGTAGAATGAGGCAGAACAAAATACAAGCCAAAGAACTAAAGATAAGGAACTGGAACCAAAACATAACGTGAGTAGTTTAGTCAACAGTTCAACTTTCCATTGCAGCAGACATATATTCGTCATCATTTTCACAGCAATATGAAAACAATTTTTTTGAGATTTTATTAACATCATTACTTAGAAACAACACCATCAGCAGAAACAACAGCAGTTACCATAATCACCAATATTTTGTATCACTGACACTAATTTCAAATGGTTCTTTGAAATCTCATAAAATATTAAATATTACAAAGTTCATAATTATGCAGTGTATTACAAAATGGAAACATTTCTGATTAAGTATTGGTTTGTTTATTGTACATACGTAGCTTACATACGAGTTTTGTCAGGAAATACTCTATTCAGTTGTTTATTAGACACAAAGAGTTACTGATCAGCAAAGATGGATACATGCTAAAATGCAAGAAAAGAGATTTGGTTGCTTTGGGTTTTCTGGTGGAGCTACCAATATGATTTAGAAGTGACTGACTTCAATTCCAAATTGTAATGCCATTTCTGCAACACAATTATTAAACTGATTTATGTGCTTTCTTATCATTCTGTGATTGCAATTGAAAATAAGACAGTTTTTCTTCTGCTACTAGTTGTATGTCGAATACTGTTTATCAATACCCAATACCAATAATAGGAGATTATTTAGTGCTAAGGATATAACAAAACTTGAATAATACTGATGGCATGATGTGATCATATACTCTTTATTGACACTTTCACTATCATCAGCACAAGACCATTCATTTCAGGTACCAACAACATATTTAAGAAATTTGGACATAAAAGTCAGTAGACTTTCTTTTATGAAAACAATTGTATCTTTAAAGTGACATTAATTGAAAAGTCATAATAACGTACAATTAATTAGTAAATAATTTATTTTCACTCCCAATGAGAAAGAATAAAATGCTTTGTCAGTTGTGATTTTCTTTGTAGGTAATCTCTCCAGAAGCTATTGGGCTGGTGGAGTACAATGCTGGTGCAATCTACATGGGAGTACTGGAGGGTCAAAATATGCTGCACTGCAAAAAACCATTAAGAAAACTTGAGAATGGAAATTTTAAATTTCAGTTTGCAGATGGTTTTGAAAAACATTAAATATGAAAGATATCCAGAATATCAATGAAATTTATTTGATCACCAAGTTTGAACTAGAGATAGTGAACAAAAAAATATATGTTACGGAAAAGGATCATGAACAAATAAAGGAAGCAATTGCATTATACATTAAAAGTTAAGCACAGATATGAATTACTGAACCACTCTCAGGAGATACATTGGTTGATTTGTCAAGTAAGACCTGCTTCCTTACTGCAAACTCCCTCCTTGTAGCTAATGAGTTTTACTCTGCGAGTACTGGATTTGACTGGTAGTAATAGTTCTCCTAAAGTATTATGATCGAGTGATTATTATCAAAGAAACATTATACTAGAACTGTCTGGTTATTAATGGGTAAAACAGCATCTCTGTGTAGTCACTATGTTACATCAATTATTTTTTAATTATAATAGAAGACATTCTTTGTGAGTGTGTAGAAATTTATTCAATTAACCACTTGCCTTTAAATCACCAAAGTTGAACATCAGGCAATCTTCGAAATGGAACTTTTATGCAGATAATATATGGAATATATCTAGTTAAACCTGTGTAAAGGTTTAAATATGATACAAAATATCATCATATAGAAGCAAACTTTTACATAATTATGAACATGTACATTTGAACTTGAAGCAAAAAATCATTATGTTTGTGTTTACTGTTATATTTAATGCTTCATTCATTTCTCTTAGGTGATGTCAGCTATAAAAATAAAATGGATTACATACTTGATAATATGCATCCTGTTACTCTATCTGACCTAAGTACTATCATATGTGCCTCCTATCCCTTTTTACGAAATATTCAAATAAAAAGACATAATTTCAATTGCAAGGTTTTCCTTCATTCATTTACATTCTTATTGCATAGACAAGTTGTTGGTTGAACAGATTATACATGTTAGCTGTACTTTATTTCTGTGCTGCAAAGGTTTATGGTTCACTGAAGGTCAAAGCCAATTAAGTTATTCCTTACAGAAATTAAATGTGCACAGGTTATGCCATGACATCATTTTATGGCAAAACTTAACAAAGCACTATTTGAAATAATACAACTTCATACAGTTCTAAATTTACATTTAAAATAAGGATATCCAAAGGCCATGTGGTATTATCATTAAAAAAGACGGGTATTTAATAGCAGTGTGGTATTATCCTTTTGATTCTCTATTCATTTGCTCTGGATTACGGCTCCGAAAATGTGTATTCACTAAACAGTATTCTGATTACACATTTATGAACAGTAGGGTTGGCACACATTAGAATGGAATGGTGGTGGGAAGAGGTAAAATAGATAATTTACCGCATGAATTTATTTAAAACTACTAACCTTATAAAAATCACTGGGATGGTTTGGTATTCTGCCATTCATTACATTTGATTGGAATGCAACATGAGTAGTCAAACACAAGGTCATATATGTGCTCTTTATAGGTGGCCTTATATACATATGAGTGTAATGTGCAAGGATTTAAGACAAAGGCATGAAACAACGAAATGAGTGAGAGAGAGACGAAATGCGAGAGGAAGGCACCAGATAGAGAGAAAGAAAAGAAATAATAGTTGGCCAAGTACATATAAGTAGATGGCTAGGTAAAGGGATTAATAACAGATTAGTAAGATATAGAACATTGCAAGATTGCACTAGGCTGAACCATATATGCAATAAATGTAATTAGAGGCAGTTGTTGAAATCAGTTAGGCAGTTGAGATTGCAAGAATGTTTTATTAAGTGTGGCTGAGTAGTTCAGTGATGGGGAAAGAAACATGCTTAGATAATCATGGTCATAGTACACAAGGATCCATGGGAGCAAAAACAGTGGTCACTGATCAGGTGGTCAACATCTGCAGGCAAACCTGATAGAAAATGGAGAGGGGAATGGATGACTGTTATAAGCAGGTAGCCAGTAAACCAAGAATTGACTACTTATTACCAAACTCCACTTGTAATTACAAGGGTGCCATTCAGCATGAGTCTACTGTATCAACACTTCTTACGAAATACAGTAACATTATTATTTTTATTATTACAAGCTTTTATTTCAATTCTTTCAAACGTTGGCTGATCATCCACTTATCCAAAATATATTTTATTTCTTTGATCAACACCTTCAGCGTATGATAACAGTTCTTGTGGTTATTAAACAAATATTTGCTAAACGTATTTCTCCAAAAATTGGTTTCTGCGTAAAGGTCATATATATACATTATGATACAAGACACTGGTAGATAGCCAAATTTGGCCAATTATACAGCTTTTAAGCTTTTCAGTTCTAACAGCCACACATGCAGTAAAAGCTGTTGCTGACACTAGCCAAAGTTTGGCTAAGGATACATCTATCCAAATGTTGGTTTCTGCCTAAAAGTCATACAGTACGTTATGGAAAGGGACAATGTTGCAGTTAGCCAAATTGGGCTAATCATAGTTACCTCGATTCTGGTCTTTTGCAACCATACATGTGGATTATACGAAAAGACACTAGCTAAACTTTGGCTAAGCATACATTTGTCCAAGATTTGATTTCTACCTAAGAGTGTGAAGAACAACTTTGTAGGAAATAGCTAAATTTTGCTAAAAGAACATTAGTTGTGAACCAGCCTTACTGAGCATGGCAACGGGAAGCCTTAGCCAAATGTTCGCTTATTTAAAACCCGCCTAGCTCCTCCAACAGACAGGAAAGCTATTTAAATAGTTATTGACCAATTATTGGTCAAAAGCTTTTCAAAGATCTCATTATGTGTCTTTATTACTTTGGGTTAAGAGATTTTAGCCCACAGCAGAGGCCTGATTTGATTAAATGGAAAACCACAAGTGAAATCGGAAGCGCTTACATTCAAACGTGTTCCACATGAATAATGAAGTACTTTCCTCATCATTTAATTACCACGTTCACGCGAAGTTTATACTTTGAATTGTATCTTGACTTCTTTGGTCGATTTGAAAGCTACGCTACCTGTGTGTTGCACGCTGAAATATGTTACATTGAATTCTCTTTTGTGGTTTATTGCTTGTTCCGCTCCAGGTTAAACAATAACCACCAATCAGAAATCGATGTAGCTTATTCTCTACGTGACGAACAGGAAGTATTGGCAGAGCAACAGATAGACTTGGTGGGAAAGTCATTAGATATGTCAAGTGCTTAAGCGAAGATGATGTCAGGGTGTGCCATTGTGCAAATCGTGCAAAATTTGTGCGGATTCGTGCGCTAGGAGAACAGCAAAAAAGCGAAAACTCCCGCAAATTCGTTGAAAATTCAACATATGAAAATGTGCTCGGTGAAGTATACAATTTTTATTTTACCGTTCTTGTCGAGACATCTGTATTTCGGGTAGCAACTGTTCCACTTCTGGGTTTTACAAGCACGACATGAATGGTTGTGAAGCTAAATTTGACTAGAACAACGTGCCCAGGAAAAATATTATGGCGTAGTTTGAACCATCCATGAAGAAGTTTTACAAATGAGTGTTTAAAATACCGGCTACCTAGAAAACCCCAAATGTCTGATTCTCGGCTTAGTTCATTACGATTTCGTTCGGTAAATACTTGCTGAAGATAGTGATGATGACAATAAGTTTTAAAGTTATGACGTATATCATATTATTGGAGCTGGGAAATGGTTTTAAATACGAGTCAGATGTACATGCTGGATAGACTAAAAATAGATGGAATGACCTTTCAGTGGTATTTCGAAATTAAATGTACAAAGGGCAGAATACTGAGCCCAATTAAAATACAGACAGTTTAAAAGTATAACGCAATTTTAATTTCTTTTTATTAATCATATGCTACAAAATAATATACATGTATCCATATCAGGGTTAAGATAAACTGAATAAAATAAGGGTTAAAATGCAATTAAGAAGTAAAGATATTTATTTTCATACCTCTGTCTGCACAAGCATTGATGGACTACATACCTTTATAAAGCATTATGGAACATATAAGAAATTTGGCATTGTTGTCCGTAAACTACTGACTTAACAATGGAAGTTTATGTTACTGAGAAATCCTATTTTGGAGCAGTTGTATCCAAAATATAATATCTTCGGAATATTGTACATAACAGTCCCAAAGATTAGTTTCGCAACATATTCAAGCTGACAAAGCTAGCCATGTATATGCCCCTTCAGAAAGAAGCGCAGAACAATATTGATACAAAGACAAGGAGCAGAGTATGCTCGGAATTAATTAAGAAATTAATGCTTATACAACTACAACTAGAGGTGACATATGTCAAAGATGTTTTTTCAGAGAGCTATAAGATAGTGGAGCAGGAAGAAAGAGACAGGTATTGAAGTTTAGGTAAATATCGGCCCATGACCATTTCTTTCTCCCCTCCATTTTTCTTTGATAAACGGAGAGGTCTCCCTTAAGATAAAATCCTGTCATTATCTCTCTTCAAATTGTTTATTGGAGGCAAATTTGGATTTTCTCTTTTATATGCAGAGATACCGAACCAGTGAATGAAGGTGCTGATGGAATGAATGAAATTAGCAAAGAATGAGCGATGGGGCAGATTTCAAGCTGTTCATGTTTATCACCTTGTGTAAGTTAAAAGAACATTGTAGAATATAAAGGGTGTAGTCAATAATTTTCTTTCATCACTTACACGTACCTGTGGCTGCAGCGGTATTTTGCATCTGCAGGAAATAAATTCTGTTCGATTTTGCTGGTATTCATCCTTATTCCTCGGCCTTGATTTGTTCTATGTGAGATTTTCTTTGCACGAGGAAATTACATTATTTTTCTGTTTTGAAGAAAAACATTGTAATGTCTTCCAAGTAGAACTGAGACACAAAATTGGTAATAATATGTCTTGAAATCATTTATGTTGTACAAGACAAAGGGAGCTAAATGGAGCCACCATTATATGGCCTAAGATAAAACTCACTGCAACCACATGTACTCTGTTTGAAAACATTGTTGATATCTTCCCATCAATGAGAATTGCATTTAAATATATAACCATATGTCTATCTGTACTCTGCATACTGGAAATACAAACAAGAATGTCAACATACATGAAAGAGCACCATCTACCTTCCAAAGATGAAGAGACCATCACGTTCATATGTGTATCGATATGTATATGTTAAATAAGAATTTGAATTTGGTACCTGAAAGATCGATACGATTCACGATCACGATTTCAAAATCTTTACGTTTTATTTTTTATCATGTCTTGACCTTTATATACATACATACATACACAGATACATATATACATACATCCACCCACCCACCCCTCCACCCCCCCCCACTAAAATTGGAGCTACTTTCTAAAAAAATTAAAGTGGTTCACTTGCGGCTACTAAATTCGTATTTGTACACCACAATATAAAGGTATGCGTGAATAACCTTCTACAAGAGTATCATTTTGTTCTTGTATGTGGACCATGAGAAAAAAGATAAATTTAAATGAGTCAGCGTTCATTAGTACCTTGCATGTTTGCATCGGTCAAGTACTAACTGCATCTAAACTGATGTCTCTGCTACAATGAACGCATACAATAATTTTGACATCTACCAAAATAACTATATCAGAGTCAGATGTACAATATATATATATATATTGCCTGGAAGACGCTAAATATTAGTACTTATATGTAAAGCCGACCTTCTAGAAATTATATATATATATATATATATATATGGGGTGGGGGTGCAAGAAATTCGGCTTTGCATTTAAGTAATATTTTAATGAAAATCTGTTCAAAACGTCAGTCATCAAGGTTAAATCCAATCCAAAGGCTGGCTATTTTAATACGTTACATCATTATACTTCAGATGGGTTGATTGCTTAAGGGTACATAACAAGTATGATCAAGAGAGTTTCAAAACGAGAGCATCTGTACTGATTACGAATAATTATTGACAAAAACTAAAGAAAGACAAACGTCGGCCATCGGACACATCGCTATACCATAAAGTTTATTAAGCATAAATGCTAGATGATCTGGCGCATAACTGGGGACAGGTAATTTGTACATACCGGAAATGCAATCCTTTATATATTTTCATGTTTTGTTTTGTGAAGATCATTTTTATACCAAATAATGATATGTATACGAGCTCTTTCTTGGCGTCTTTGTGCATTTGGTAAAAATATTTATGTGCAATATTTTAATTTCCAATCCACGAGGCTGATTTAGCTCCTAAGTTTTAAAAAAATGTTTATTTAAGCCTTTATTAATGACAGAAATCAGGTCCGTATTGCCTTCGTTGCAATTATTTCTATAGTTATTAAATTAGCTTAATAAATTTCAAGTTTATTTGCAGCACTGACTGAGGAAGCATGCTTGTTGCATGGGTTTATGGGAATTATATTCATAGCACACCGGTTTCTTATCAAAATAATTGAATACAGAAAAGCTTGTTATATGTAGTGCTTTTCTTTTCGAAAATTGATCTGTCACATAATCTAAACATGCTCCTTTTGAGTGGCAAAACGGCAAGGATACCAGTTGCGACCACTGCGACTTAAAATATGTAGCCATATCTCTCACGACGTTCTTAGCAAAACCACAATGTACCACAAGGCCACAGTGTATAATGCATTATATGCTAACTAACGAAGCATCGATTTGGTTGTTGTGACTTATATTTGGTTTATCCCATATTTGCCCACAACACACTTAGTCCCATCAATTATAGACTAGTCACATTGGTGACTACACAAATTACAAATACTGCATTTACTGCTGTATTCATTAAGTCACTAAAGAATGTTATAGATCAAGTCAGTTTAGGTAGTTTGTTCCTATTCAGTATTATGGATTTTGGTTAAAAATGGATATATATATATATATATATATATATATATATATATATATATATATATATATATATATAAAGTCAAAGCCATAGCAATTCAGTCGGCAATAATTGACTTGCAGTATATATATATATATATATATATATATATATATATACAACATGTGCTTAATTTTTATCCGTGATTATGGGTTGTGGAAGTGCTTTTACATATCAGACTTGACATAACTGTATTGTAAGTGGGAAATTGGAATTTGAGTTCAAGGCCTAACCTTAATTACGAGATAGTGGAATTTTCCATTAGTTTCCCAAAACATTTGATTGCTCCGTTGGTGAAGTCGCGATATGTACACGTAGGGGACTTAATAAAAAAAATAATTCGTTCCTTACTTAAGATCAGTCTGTGGAATCCAATTTGTATTAGATTTTATAGTTTTGCTTATATACAACTCAAGAGAAATTATTTACATTATTCACTACAAGTGTGTGCTTGTGTGTGTGTGTGTGTGTGTTTAAAACAAATGTTAAAGTAGATTTAATAAATTTAGTCATATCGCTACAATGGCTGCAGAGTGACGTTATGTTGATGCCTAGCACTGGGGTATCATGCTGCAGACGTGAAGCATATCCACTGTCACAGTATCCTGACACTAGTCCGACCAGTCCTAGCACTAACGTCTTAATGCTAAGCCCCAAGCGAAGCAGCTGCAAAACCATTTGCAAGTCTATTGCATGACTCAACAGGGATTCGAATCCGCGATCCTGCATCCAAGGCTCTAACCACTTAGGTCAACGGAGCGGTCTCATTAGAATTACCCAGTGCTCATTGACATTTTGATTATCACATTTTGGAATTATTGAGAATTCCTTCAAAGTCATTCTGGATTGCATTGTAGTGATGCAATATGACATTCAACACTGTTGGTTATCAGGACATTCACGACTACTGGAATTCATTCAGCATGTTCTATAAATTTGTACCTGAGATAAGTCATTTAGGATTATTTGGGATTTAATTCATAATACTGCAAGCATGCCTTTAATTTTTACGTTGTAACATGTTCGTTGAATATATATGACTCTTGCTTTAGTCAAATGGATGTATTACAATCAATTATATAGCTAATCAGAGACTTGGCCTTTAACCTTCTATCTTAAACCTCTTGAGAAATGTTTTCCGGTTTGCATCCAGTTTACCTCATGCAGCATATACGAAATGTTATTTATTACACCATGAGTAAGAATTTATTTGAACTAAAAATGAGAAGAAAACAATCAAATATGTCATTTAACATTTACATTTCTGTAACATTGAGCAAACCATATTTGTAAATATTTGACTACATACTTCAGTTCGTCATTGTGTTGAAATGTATGATTTAATATGAATGATGTGTGATCCGTTGGATTCAATGCTAGTTCTAAACATGCATTTATACTTTAGTATTTTTTTCAACTGAACGCAGGAAAGAAAAATAACGATGTCGTATAGGAAAATAACAATTTCGTATAGTCGACTCAGCAATTTTAAATCAGTAGTTCAGAGACCAGTTCACCGGTTACTACTCGTGTCGCCAATGAAAAATCTATCTTCATGACCACAACTATTTGTTTTCCATGAAACAACCGGCTCACCAACGAAATCAGCCTATTTACATACACGAACAATCACCTAACCGAACATAACTAATGCACCAATCAGCAGCTCACCAGCTGCAACTAGCCATGTTTCCAATGCAACTATTAACTCATCGGCCACAGCCATGCATCTTTTCACTTATACAATGTTATTGGATACCACATCTTACATTCATATATCTATCGACACAACAAGACAACAAAAAGTATTGAAAATACATCAACACCTCACACCGCTTTCTCTTCACCTTGGGATAATCCTGAGACGTCTGGTGAGGTTACTGCTGTCTCCACTGACATTACGACTAAAACTTGAATTATCTGTCGATAATATCTTTTTTATGGTGCTAAAAACTCAACGACTGATGTATTAACTGTCATGGCATCTATCCTAAATACATTATTTGTGACCAAGCTACCTAAATGTTCACTGAAGTCGAGTATGAACTCGTTTATGGGGAGGGTTGTTTGATTAACTGCCATTTTACTGCACACAAGCACTGTAAGTCTATATAACGGGCGAAGTAAATGGTGTGTATTTACATTAAATAAGAAAGGATAAATATCGGTGATTAATAGTACAACTGTTGGTTAAGAATACACAAAGGAAATGGGATTACACATGTGCTATGTTGCAGAATAAATGTTAACTTCCTTGAAGAAATTAAAATACAAGACACATTAACCGTATCAAAATGTTATGTCCCCGAGTGGCCGATTGGTCTAAAGCGCTCACCGATACGGATCACTGCCATCTCATTTCTGAGAACGAGTCGATTTATAGATTGAAGCAAAATGTCCCAGTAAATTTACAAATTTTATAATTATGAAATATAGTTTGTCCAAGCCCATTTTTTTATGGATAGAAACGTAATTGTAGCCCCAAAACGTTCAAATATTTCTGCAGCTATTTACAATGGCATTTACATGATAGTGTGTTTATTGCTTATTGCATAGAAACTAATCCAATGTAACACTGAGACAATCAAACAGGAACACTCACCGCCAGAATCAACTCTTTCTAGCGCTATAAAAAACCCAAACGTTTTTGTTGTTTTACAGATTCAGTGAGAAGAAAGATCTATCTGTTCCAATGCCAGTGTATTACGGAAAGACCGTTCCAAAATGACGATGGGTGAGATTATCGAACAGATCATGTCCTAAGTCGCCATGGACAGCCGAAACACCTGAGCTAGCATTATAGAAAGACATCGGCACCTGACAAACGTCAGCGGCAAACATGGTGGGAGTATTGGACAACTTGGTCTTAAAGGGATCAATTGCAATTATCATCCTTTCCGACTTTGTAACATTTGCATGCATTTGGAAACAAAAAAGTTTGGTCCCTGACAAAGCAATAAATATTAAAATCGGCAAATGAAAAAATCTTCGCTACTTGATAAATATAAATAAAATTACAGTGAATGAAAAAAATCAATTAAAAAAAAATTGTTTTGTGTTTCTATGTCTTTAAAAATATGTTTTTGCATAGGTCTTAGGCAATGATACGTCTGCTCTTTTCCCTTTTTCTGCGCACATTGACTGGTTTGTTTAATAGTTTAACTATCTATTTATACATTAGTCAATCCGAGCTTTTGACAACCATTATGCGCTGAAACAACATAATTCTAGTTTTATCAAACAAAATGTATTCTCTAATATTGAATGATATGTCTTCAATATATATGCAGTTTCTAGGAAATGTTACATGTGGGAATTACCATGCCTATGCACACATGTGCTGTTGAGACCTGTTGCAGAAGATTATTGGTGATTTTGATTGACTGTATTACTAGAACCACTGTAGTCCTCGATTCGTTGCCTTTGGGGTGTTTATTTTTAGTCAATTCCACCAACAGCAAAATTTTATTCATACCTTACTATATACAGTAACCCACTTGCTTGATCAGTTTCTTCAATTTTATATTGATAATTTACGATGCTTTACAAATAGAAACTGTATAATATATTGTAAAACATTTTACATTCGTTGGGTTCCAATATTCGTAGTTTTCGTGGGTTAGCTAGACAACGAATTTAAATTTGTAACGAAATATCAACCAAGACGACATTCCTACCACTCTCGTCATATACAACGGAGAAGCATTACCTGATTCTTTCTTTGTTTTAATATCATGGCTATCTATAATGCTGAGAATGTGAAACACGCATTACAAGTACACGAATAACGACAAGTACACGAATGACGAGGAAAACTGGAACTAAATGATTACAATTTAATGTGAATGCAAAATGACATGAACATGAAAACTCGTGCAACGTTGTAATGGCTCTACCTGATGTGTATGTTGTGCGTATTTTGTAACAAATTCTGCAGCACCAATCATCACAGCATGCGCATTAATAATACTGACATTCATCAGAACTTTACGGATCAAACTTTGGACCACAAGTCAAGGTTACTGAGCATAAATAAGTTCTAATAGGAGCGGATTTGGCAGGATTGTTTTGAATAAAAGAGGTTTAAAATCATTGACATTGTTCTGGAATCTAATCCCTAATAGTTCGTAACTTTATGCTTTGATAGTGGCATTAGAACGCATGAGAAGCTAATAACTTAACATTACAATAGTGTTATCAAATGTGTATATAGCAGTATTTCTATAATAACAATTCCTTGTATATAGCATGTCTAAATATGGATTCAGTTCTAAATTTAAATTGTTACGTACGGCTCGTTTAAAGTAATATAAAGAAAAGAGCGAACACAACAAGCTTTGTAAGTTTTAACAAAAATAATATATGTCCCTAGAAAACACGATGGAAAGGAGAAAATATGAAAAACGACTTACGCTTTGCGAAGAAAATCCAAACATTTGTTCATGAATTGTGAAAACATATAAGTCCTATAAATAACAGTTCTAACTGAATCTAGTTTGTATCTCAATTCCGTTCCAAGATGGTGGATGATGACGTCAGACGAAGTTTTTACACAAATGTCCAGAATTCCACGTTGAACCACAATTTATACTGTTCTGTTCCAATTTAGAATCAATTTCACTGAATATCTTTGTCAAAAAGCCAGTTGTGTAGTTCTCCAGGGAAAATAATTTTTATTTAAAAAAAAATAGATAAACTCTTACAGCTATCATCTATAACAAGACACATCTCGAAAGAAACATACACTCTTTCCAGCACAAGAAAAAAAACTTACCTTGTTCTTCAAGGTATAAGAACGACTCTACAAGGTGATAAAAAAATGACTCTCTCACTGACTGACTATTTCACAGATACCTGAGTATTTAAAGCGAACTGAGACGTCATTTCAAGCAAGCGCGCATGTAGAACGCGAGGTTATTTCAAAATCTGACCATCGCAGTCCACGTATAATTAGAAATGACCTTGGCCACAACAAATCACTTTTGCCGGCTGTTTACTTAAATCGACAAACCACTGCATGCAAAATCGTGCCCATGCGAGTCATATTTACGTTCTAAATAAACACGATGTTTCTTTCAAAATACCAGATCCCATATAACAATCATCACAACAAAATTTATAATATATAATAATGCAAAAATGAAATAAAAGAATTCAAATTATTCCACACAAGTAATTAAACTTCATGGTGGTAAAAAATACACGTGGCACGGATTAAATTTCTGCTTTGAACGCATTATGTCTCGATTCCGTTGGATTATATTGGTATAATCCGTACAGATGACGTAGGAGTGTGTAATGACTGTGTTCAGGTGAGAATTAATTACTGGTCAACATGTAGGTGTGTCTAATATACACGGATGTCTATACCACCAAGCGATAGGTGCTGTTCATCCGTGAACTCGGGTTCGAATCTCGGTAGAGTACGAATTAAAATTGTCTAACTTATATATATATATATATATATATATATATATATATATATATATACCATATATATATATATATATATATATATCTATATATATATATACATACTCGCTTCATTTTGGCATGATATTCATTTTACCAGTATAAAATTAAATTCACTGCGGCAGATGATACACACAGCTGAATTCATGAGTTATTGAAAAGAGATCCATAGTCTAAAAAATGTATAAAATTTGTATGGTTCGATGTATAATGTTTCAACAAATGCAGGATCCCCTTGGTTTTTGCACAACATAATATTAGTCGTGAATGGTCATGAAATAGTTTACCAATGTAGCGATCGTGATGATGTTTACATATTGGTGTATGCAATGCACATAATGCATGCTGTGGAACCTTTAAATAGAGCTTACATTAACTACTGCACGTGCATGCTTAATGGTCGATATAAAATGTTATTACGTCTAATTATGTTCTGACTTTTAAACAAAAACAAAAAGCCTCCCCACCCCTCACCCCCAAAAGACCAACTATTGTTCAACTATATTCAATACGTTTCAAGGAAGGACTTAGAAGATACGATTAATCCATTATGTAGATTGCAGGATTTATTGTTAATCGACGACCCTTTCCTTAATAAACATTTCAATTAAACACCTTTATGTTTTACTTTTTTTCATCCAATCATTGTTGAATTGAATATTCCTCAATACCTTTTGAATCATCTAATAAACTGTACACGTTTTTTGTTTATATCTATCAAAGGGTGCGTACAGATGAATAGTTTTAATACGTCTATAATTAAACCTAATATTACATAAAACAAACATATTTCGCTTTAAGAATGCTTACAACGCAGAAAAAAATCAACAACCGATATTGTACAAGTCCCAATAATTTTCTCTGCGAAAGGTTTTTTTTGGGACAGCAATGCAAGTAGGTTATCTAGTGCCCTGGCAATTATGGTAAAACGCCGCAACCAAAGGCGTGCAACGTTAGCCTCCCCGTGTTGACCTAACAGTAGGATTATAACCCGTGTTTTTTTAGTCACCTGACCTGAATGCTAACCGTTGAGTTGCCCTGGCTAATGCCTCCATTACTAGCCTCTTACAATATGCGTAAATGGCCCACGAGTCCTAAACTGCATTCCTGATTCCTCAGGGGTACCACAAAGAAAGAAACTTTACAGAATGTTGAAATCTAGCAGAAGTTATTTATTAACTGACGCTGAAACAAATACCTTATCTTAAAAGGATATGTTTATATGAATGTGCGCACATGGTTTCAAGTCACGCTAACACATATTCGGCTTTAGCAGTCAGTAAAAGGTAAAAAAAAAACATATAAAGGTAAAGAATTGAGTGAAAAATGTCCTTTAAGTAAATAGAGTCTAAAATATGTCGTACGACATTGTAAACGATAAATGGTATAAATGGTATAGTTCTCCAGAAGGTATGTAAAGTAAACGATGAAACCTTAGCAAATAAACCGACTTCTTAAAATCAACAGACCGTATCTACTCAACTGCTGGTGCTAATGCCAAGCGTTCAATGGCCTATTACGATATCACCAGCAGCAAAGACGACATAAATGACCAAGCCACCAAACCGTTCTTTGTCAAAAGGTATCAGATCTT
Organism: Megalonaias nervosa; assembly: GCA_016617855.1. Lineage (NCBI taxonomy): Eukaryota > Metazoa > Mollusca > Bivalvia > Unionida > Unionidae > Megalonaias > Megalonaias nervosa. Next base: position 37,486 of record JAECUM010010207.1, read on the forward strand.
TAACTGGTAAAGCGACATGGTATTAAAATTGGCGGTAACTTAAAGACATACAACTCAAGATTTTCTTCAGTTTTGTTCTTCCAAACGCTTGATATTATGAAATATATAGTAAAAATAAGGAGTAATTAGATGTCATTCTGCTTAATAAATTGCAAAATTGTCTGATTAATCACTGAAAATGTGATCATTGTTCTTTATCATCTATATAGGGAACGCAAATTGATTATGTAGAAATGAAATTTGCTGATATTCCCTGAAGATACAAGTGTCAAGTGACGCGCATCAACAAATATGAAATCGAGGTAGGCATGTGATATTCCTTGTTGGAATTATCGCTTTATGCTTCTAATTTCTTCGTATGTTTTAGTATATTTTTCTCCTTAGTTCTTGCTACCTAAACGCAATATATGTAACGATTGTAGATTTCACATTGCATATAATAGCTAAGAGAAATATGGTCAAAGTAAGCACTATATTTGGGTGTAGCACGATAATGGGTTAATTTAAGAGGGAATTCTCAAAATTCCCTTTTCATATTACTTTTTGTTTCTTAAGATGTGTTAGGTTGCCAGTGAAAAATAACTAAAACTAACGTAATTCGTATCATTCTAATCACAGCCGCTGATCTCGTTGAAGTCGTCTCTTCTGGTCAGAATAGAACGGATTGTCTTGTGACTTAGCATGTATAACATCACTGCCTAACGTATCCGATTCTACATGTGATTTGTACATTCATGCTTTTAAGATTTAAATAATGATAATAATAACAATAATAATAATAATAATAATAATAATAATAATAATAATAATAATAAGTAGTAGTAGTAGTAGTAGTAGTAGTAGTAGTAGTAGACGTAGTTGTAGCAGTGGCCATGCTCCATTCTAAATATACTAAATATCAATTTCATGGCTATGATTGCTGATGTCAGCAATAAACATATGGCAAGTTGTCAAGTGATAAATGTATTAACTTCCACAAGTGCTTTTTCTACATCGTTGCAGATTATAAAAGGAAAAACTTATGATTTCTTTCCTTCTTTATTTGCAATTGTAGGTTTCAGATAACACTCTGAGTCTGTATCTCAGGCATCACAGAACTGGAAGCACAGAGCAGCATCCAGTAAGGGATGTTAATAGAAGTAGATGAGGTATTAGAGGAAGGGACTCTAGTAGAAAGGGGAGGCTAAGGGAGTCTAGTGGAAGGTGTAGAGGAAACGTTATAAGGCAAAGGAGAGGAAGAAGAAATTAATGACCTTCATCACTTAGCAGGACAGAACTGGTTACTATAGTTGAAGCCAGAGATAATCAATTGAAGGTAAACATAATCGTGTAACCTTCAAAGTTTGCTTTGTATTAGGACTTATAAATTTATGCTTTATTATTCTTGTCAGATTTTACATGATGTTGAATTTATTTTCAAAAGGAACGCATAGCCAGTATGTAGCAGAAAAGAAAAATGACCTTTTGACCCGAATATGCCATAATCACCCCCAACATGGTGTTTGGCATAATTAATGGCTCATCAACGGAACAACAACGATACCACCCATGATCAGGCGATGAATCACCAAGTTTATGCATATGCATCAACTGCATTGAAATGCCATATGATGAAGAAACACAATGCTGCAAATAAATTCTACCAAACTGCTATTCAATGCTTCCTATAATATTTTTCATGTTGTGAATTGTATGTCTTTCTAGTTTTGATAAGTTTCATAACTGCAATCTGTCTCACTGGCCCATCCAAATTTTGCTTGCTATTTTTACAGCAGTTTAAGTGATTTAAGCAATTGTTTGTAACACTTGTTTATCTTTACATATATTTGATTCAACGCATAACACAAGAATCAACAGTTTCACACAGTACATTTAATGGCTTTTTAATATTTGTTAACAGAATTGCTATTCCATTCTGTTTTGTATGGAGGATGAAAGAGAAATACTGACTTTTGCCCCAAACTATGTCGTAACTCAAGGAATATTTGGGTGCTCTTTCTAGTGCTGTGATGAGTGAAGTTCTGTTATCAGACTTATGTCTTTAATTTAAACTTTAATACTTGTACATATAATATATTAAATATGTGATACATGATTTCAGGTATTATTTCCTTAGTAGGATTCTTTACCTGATGAAGTCATGATTTTTGTTTAAGGTGCATACAGCATTTTGTTTTGTATTATGCCACTTTGACTTTGCATGAGCATGTTTTGTGGAAACAGTCTATTAGCCACAAGTTCAATAAAGCATTATTATATTCATTCTCTGTTAAATGTAACTGTGAGCATACCATTTGTTGGGGTTAACACTATACAGAAAGTTTAAGTAAAAGCACAGGATCAATTAACAGTGGACTAGCCTTATTTTGGGATTTAAGGCACAAAGCTAGGGGTGAAAATGATTGTATTAAATGTTCGCTCATTCAACATTAACGCTAATGATAAAGAAAATATAGTCGTATTGATCTGATACAAGAAGATCAAGTTGCAGTGTTTCATGGATACAGATCAGTTCGTAAATATCAGCAGAATTACGAACATTATGATACTATTTTATAAAGCATACTACTGCACATCGATTATGGCACTTTAATAAAAATGACACTAGGAACATCAGTAAAGCTATTAAGACGAACAAGCTAGTTCATCAAACATGACCTTGAATGCTGTATCACATACTTTTATGCATCCTTAGCCATTTGACTATAGCTAAATCAAACACAATATACATCACCAATTTAAGCATCAGATTTTCAGTTCTCTTATATGTGTTCATTCACCACAAAAACGAAATAATACTACCTTCATATGTTAGCCTAATGAATGTACACAATTGCTTACACTGTAGAACTAACCGTTATATATTATGAAATTTATAAAACTTGTATGATCATCCAAATTATGTGCATGTACAGACCTAACTTCACTGCAAGAGTATAATCAGATGTCAAAAACCGATGCAGTAGCATGAAAAAAGAATTATGGGATAAATAGAAATCTCGCTCCATTTTATAACTAGTGTTATTGCTATACAATTCTTAGACGTTAGCTTTGTTTGTATACAGGGACATACTAGCTGAAGTCATTGCTAATGCCTAGTGCTGCAGCCAGATGTGACTTGTCCATCCATCTCCATCTTTGTATTAATGGAGATTTAAAATGTCCACAGTTTTTCATGGTTCCAGAAAGTTAAATCAGGAACCAGTCTGCCATTCCTAACACACGATAAATTTATTACAGACATCCCAACCCAGTATATTGGTCAGTGCGAAGACAATTATACTGATTTAATGTTTTCCCTCGCTTTATATGCTTTAAACTGAACTGGTCGCCATTTGCTCCATGCTAAAGTTTAGTACATCACCTAGGCTATCGCACAGAAACAGATATGACACTTTATGCATACCTTTGTACAAATTTGTACTTTATGCATACCTTTGTACAGACTTTGTACTTTATGCATACCTTTGTACAAATTTTGTACTTTATGCACACCTTTGTACAGATTTTGTGAGAGTGGCTTTAAGCTATTGTCAGGTATCAAAAGGTCTTTCATTTTTTAAATTTATTAAATGAATTTTTAAGAAAGTATTTTTTATTGTATTCCTAAGCTTTATGAACATTAATGAACAGTGGCCTGAAAAATCAGTTGCTACATGGATGTAAGCTACATGCTGGAGTTATGGCTCGTGGTAGGGCAATTTAATAGAACTGACTCCAAGTCGTTGAATGGGTCCAAAACAGGGACCATTGTTTAAGTATAGAATCGCTAGTTTAGCAATGAAATTAATGGTTATACAGGCCTCTACTCTCAGTAACAATTTGGTATGATAAGGTGGTACTTGACTAAAAGGCATACATCAGTAGAACTGAAAACGAGATTTCTGCTTGGTAAGAATCTCTTCTGTAGGTGGTAGTGGTATTGGAGCAGGTAGAGCTTTATTTTTTATGGATCAGTCATGTCTAAATCAACTGTCAGGTTCATGCCAATTCCTTCATCTAACCTCATTTTAAATTGGTTCCTGGTGTGGATTGCTCCTTACATGTTGGTGATTTCTTAATATGTTGTCGATCGAAGCAAATGCATAAAACTGAAAGACAACTAAAACAAAATACAAACAAGATTTAAAATTGGGCTAATGCCAACTTTTTCAAATCATTAAAACTCAAAAACAGTATGCATGCATTGTATGTCAGTTTAGGAGATATCAAAAGTGTTTTAGAAAACTGACATTTTCTTAATTCAAAACCTAGCAGAAGAAGAAAAAACAACACCGACATCATCCAATCAGTGGCAGGTCTAACAAGATAATGTATGATTTCCACTCATAGACATTTGAAACAACCCAGTAGTAAAAAAATATTAGTGTTTCAGGAATACTGCCGGCAACGAATGAAGTAATGCTTAACCTGGCTAAAACCCAGACTCGCTTATGAGATAAATTTAACGAGCAGTGTAGTTAATTTTATGCTCTTTACACTGTTCAAGAATCACAAGTACCATTTAGACTGACGACGTGCGTCTTCTCAATGCCGGGTTAAGGTGGCAGGAGGCCGTGGAACAATTTCAACCACCCACCCACTCCCAACCCAAAATGCATCATGTCATTGCGCTGCAAGACTCCCATCCGGGAGCGGGTCCTTGAGCAACCGATCCATTTGCTCCGCCTTTATTCTGGTCTTACGTCGTATCTGATGAACTGTACTTAAATACCAAATCCGAGGGTTTATAACTTACAACGACGTGTATTGTATGCTTATAAAGCAGTGGTTAGTTTCTGCTCTGACGCGTCATAATTGTGGTCACAAATTAGATAATGTTTTTTTATTATCCTGTGATACTATGAAGTGAAGAAATTAGCTAAATTATACATATCTGTCTTCTGAATGATTGTTTAAATCGTTTAAATTATGAACTGTACCTTACCAGTTGCTCCATTATGTTTAAATATGCATATGGTTTAAAATGAAAGAAGATTGTCTTAACGAGGCATTGTTTCCTGATAACTTGCGCGCTGTTAACTTAATGCCTTGCTGCTATATCCTAATCATGCACAGTTTGCATCAATTACAAATATAAAATTCACAGACAGAATTATCAATTGTCCTTTTGCAAGCTGGCATGTACAGTTTGGAATATTGAAAAATCGAAAATACATGGACAGAATTATGAAAGTTGCACCTGCATGATGTCATGTACGGTTTGTATCAATGATGAACAGAAAATACTTACATGCAATTTATTCCGAACCATAGCAGAGATATGAGATATAAAGTGACTGGATGGGCCATTATCTTATGTGACATAGACTAAGTAAAATTACAACCAAGAGGCCTGAGCAAATACTACTATTACTACTACTGCTACTAATATAAGTTGTATTATTCTTGTTAGGTCTGACCAACAGCGTTAAACCAAAAGCACCATGCAAAGTTTATATGAGTGAAAACAAGAAAATTGAGATCCACCAGAAACAACCCAGTATCCAATAAACCGAATAAGCAGTTGATGCAGATGTTTATGGAAAGTAGGGACAGGCTGATGGTAAAGTGACCGCACTTTAGAATTATTATTCCATATCAGTATGGAATCGTTTATGCAAACAAAAGGAACAGGTAGACAAAACCGAAGTAGGAAGTCTCATGTTATCTCTATATGATAATGACTTTGCCAGGCACAACATAGCCAGAATTAATTGACATAAAATACTGTATGCCGAATCCAACGTGTGAAAGAAGTTGCACACGAGGCGAGTACATATCTTGACTCAATAGGCAATTTAGGTACCAGAACCTTAAATAATAAAATCGTTCTCCTCATAATCATGATTGAATGCTTTGTTGAATGCAAACGCCTATTAACTTATTTATTATTAATGTACTTATTTGGACGTTGGCAATAGAAACCACTATAACACTACAAACCTATTAAAACTCTCTCAAACACGTGCATAATGTAACATACATTAGGTTGATATAACTCATAAGTAAGATTTTTAAGAGCTAGTAGGTGCCACTTCCTGACATTCAAAAATTTCGGATGCTCTCATACTTTCGCATTACTTATATATGTCTATTTGGGAGCTACAGTGAGGAGGCTATTATCAAAACTAAACTCGTCGATAGAGGAGCCCTCTTTAAATATAAAGTCATGAAAAACAACAAGTGTGTCCGCTTCGTAGTAACTCTCCGCCTCAATTTACAAGAGATCATTTGGAAGCATTTGTGCCATGTTGAACTGTCTGTAAGTCTGAATGATATATTTCAAGAACTCCCTATGGTTGCGTACTGTAAATCTAAAAATCTCAAGTAGTATCTGGTATGTGCCAAGGTAAAGCCAAACAAGATAACAAATTCAGGCACGTAACGTTGTAAAGTCAAGCATCATCTAATTTGCAAACACATGCCCGATACCGAATCTTTCAGACGATCCACAACAGGAGTTATCTACACAATCAATCAGAAGTTACGGAACGTTGCTAACATTTTAGTGTTATGTTTGGCATACTACTAAAACGGGTGCAGACTTGGGGATTTTTAACAAATACTCGACAGATGCTACTTTTAGTAGAACTGAACATGTGTTCAGTTTCAGACAGAAAATATACAAATGGAAAGAGAAAAGGAAGTAAGGCAAATGGAGATACAAATTCAAAGAGAGAAGGCTGAACATGAATTTCAAATTAGAATGAAAGAATTAGAGTTGGCAAAAGGAAAACACTCCCCTACTTTTGATGTTTACAAAAATATCAAGTTAGTACCCCCTTTTCTGGAAAACAAAGTAAACAGCCATTTTCCTTATTTTGAAAAACTTGCTGAAATTTTGAAATGGCCGAGGGAGTACTGGGCACTATTATTACAATGTGTACTTACTGGTAGAGCTCGTAATATTTACATTGCACTGTCACAAGAGCAGAGTGCTGACCACGATGTGGTTAAGGACTGTATTTTGAAGGGTTATGAGTTAGAATCAGGAATTCTAGAAAACCAATTGACCAGACCTATGTTGAATTTGCATGGGAAAAGCACAACAATTTGATAGGTGGTACTCTTCTAGATAGGTCAGTAAAGATTACGAAAGCCTCAGACAACTCATGTTAGTTGAAGAGTTTAGGAACTGTGTCCATAGTGTCATTAGAATGTATCTTGACTAGCATGAGATCGAAACCTTTTAAAATGCTGCAGCTGATAGCTATTCCATAACTTATAAAGTACCTGTTGTAAGCAAATCATTCACTCAGCAGTCTACTGGCAGAAGGTATTTCAGCCTAATACGACTCCTTCTAAAACTCAGTCTGGCACAACTTTTAAAAATTAAGCTTCTGATAAACTTAATTCAAAATCCTTGCCTCCTCCTACGTGTACTCATTGCAAGAAAGGACACGTCTTTTCTGATTGCTTTAAATTGAAATATAAGCATCAGAATCAAGATAGACCTATCCCAGATGCTCTTATTTCTAAGAGGTCAAGGTCACGGTCATGTATTGAAACTAATTAATTTTTGGGGTCTAATAAACCCCAGTCTGATTTTATTTTGGAAAATTATGAACCGTTCATGTCGAAGGCTTCTATATCACTCTTGAGTGATTTGTTTAATCCCATCCCTATTAAAATTGCAAGGGATACATGAGCTTCTCAGAGTCTTTTATTGTCAAGTACTTTGTCTTTTTCTGAGACGTCCTGTTCTAATGAGAGTGTTCTTATTCAGGGAGCAGAGTACGGCTTTGTGAATATTCGTCTCCATTCTGTAAATTTAGCATCATACTTAGTTTCAGGACCTGTGACAGTCGGTAGAGTGTCTACTAAACCCGTTGAGGGCATTCAGTTGTTACTAGGCAACGACCTAGCTGGAGAAAAGGTTGTGTTTAATCCACTTGTAACTGGCAAACCTTCTTTGGATCAGAAAGTTGATGCTATTGAAAACGAATACCCTGAGTTATACCCAGCTTGAACAGTTACCAGAGCTATGGCAAAGAAAGCTCATGAGAATGATTTTGATAAGGAAATTATTCCTTTAGCTGACACATGAAAAAAGATCCTGAGATCTCAAATTTGTTTCATAGGGCCATTAGTGAAACTGAAGCCACTGAAGTACTTGTCTGTTATTTCATTTAAAATGGAATTCTTATGAGAAAATGGAGTCCTCCCGAGGTACCTGTTAGTGACGAATGGTCAGTGAACTATCAAACTGTAGTACCAAAATCTTACAAAGAGGAAATACTTAGTTTGGCCCATGAAACTCTTCTGACTGGTCATTTAGGAATAAATAAAACTTATCACAAGATCTTGACTCACTTTTATTGGCCAAAATCAAATCAAAAGTGATGTTTGTAAATTTTGTACATCTTGTAATACTTGTCAAATGGTAGGAAAACCCAATCAGAAGACACCTAAGGCTCATCTGCAACCTATTTCTGCATTTGACGAACCAAAGGCAATTCCTTTGAGGAATATTAAAACCAAAATCATAGTAAAAGTTTTGATAAAGTTGTTTACACAATTTGGCCATCCCAAATCTGTCCAGTCGGACCAAGGGTCAAATTTTATGTATGGAATTTTCCAGCTTGTTATGCTTGCATTTGGCACTCAGCAATTGAAGTCAAAAGTGACACTTTGGTTTCACAGAACGTTACTTGAGAGAACATTTGAATCTTGTAATAGAGGTCATTCTCACTTGCTCATTCTTCAAAATATTCTTCAAATCAGATTTTACGGCCCTTACAAAGTAAAGAAGAAAATGAATGAGTTAAATTATAATAATAGTACTCTGATCTAAAACAATTAATGGAGTTCTAATATATTGAGCGAGATAGCCAGGTAAATCATGCAATTAATTTAGTTGTACCTGTCCCACCAACTGAGCATTTAAATGAAGAAATTCAATTGAACTCTGTTGATCTTGGAGCAACAAATCTTCAAAATTCGGAAATTATCATAGATCTGGACCAGAAACATTTACATTTGCAACAACAAGAAAGGAATGAATTCAAACAGTTATTATTCGAACAAGAGCACTTGTTTCAAGATATTCCTACGAGGACAAAAAAAAAATTTCATGACGTTGAAATTGTAGATTCAAAACTTGTGAAACAACACCTATACAGGATGAACCCTCTCAAACAGGAATACTTGAAAAAAGAAGTTCAGTATTTACTGGAGAACGATTTCATTGAGCCCAGTAAAAGTGACTAGAGTTTGCCATGTGTACTTGTTCCGAAACCAGATAAAACTCTCCGTATGTGCACTGATAATAGGAAGGTGAACAGTGTGACAAAAACAGATTCATTTCCATTACCAAGAATTTATGACTGTATTGATACAATTGGAAATTCCAAGTATGTTATCAAATTTGACCTACTGAAAGCATTTCGGCAAATTCCACTAACGGAAAGGCAAAAGAAATTTTGGCATTTGTGACTCCAGATGGACTCTATCAATATAAAGTAATTCCGTTAGGGATGAAGGGTTCCCCACTTACTTTTCAACGTTTGATGAATCTGATTACCTCTGGTCTAGATAATTGGGATGCTTAGATTGATGATGTCATCATATACAACGACAACTGGAAAGAACATCTAGCAATGATTCGGAAAATCTTTGACAGGCTCACTGATACAAATTTGACAATCAATTTATCTAAAAGTGAGGTTTGCCGTGCTTGTGTGACATTTCTAGGACATATTGTGGGACATGGTCAAGTTAAACCTATAGAAGCTAAGGTCAAGGCTATCTCTGATTTCTCTGTGCCTGTCAGTAAAAAGCAACTGATGCGATTTTTAGGTATGGCCAGATACTATCGGAAAGTTTGAATCAATTTTTCTAATATTGCGTAACCCCTGACAAACTTGTTGAGTAAGAACAACAAGTTTCTTTAGACTGAAAACAATGTCAGGAGGCTTTTGATGGGTTAAAAGCAATACTCAAAAGTGCGCCGGTTCTCACAGCTCCAAATTTTAGTCAATCTTTAAAGTTGTCTGTTGATGCAAGTGATGTTGGGGTTGGAGCAGTATTGATTCAAGAAGATAGAAATAGTGTTGATCACCCAATGTGCTATTTCTCTAAGAAATTTAAAAAAACACCAAAGAAATTACTCAACAATAGAGAAGGAATGTTTGTCTATAATATTGGCATGACAGTATTTTGAAGTTTACATTAGCTCCTCTCCTTCTCCGGTTGTTGTGTTAGTGATCACAACCTCCTTACTTTCGTCGACAAGATGAAAAATAAAAATCAAAGATTATTAAGGTGGAGTTTGCAAGAATATAATCTTGACATCAGGCACATCATAGAAAAAGACAGTTTGATTGCAGATGCACTTTCCAGTGTATAGAAATATTATTTCATGTACACTTTGTATAATTCATAAGTTTTTTGATGTAATTTTGGTTTACCTCATGTATAATTTACATAGGGTAAAAAGAAAGCTTGATTATATAAATCTTCCTTTTTCTTTATGGTGGTTAGTGTTACGTATATATAATTTAATTACTTGTGTGTTAGTTTTGAATTCTTTTTTATTTTATTTTTGTTTCATTACATTTCATTGTAATAATAATTTTCATTGGATTTGAATCTCTTTTCGGAAAATTTTCTTGAACTGATTAGAACATAACAGTTGCTTAAGCACTATATTTTGGCACACTTTGGTTCACAGATTTTGTAAACATCGAGCGAAAATGATTGGTCATTATCAAGGTCATATTCGGCTTGCGTGACAGCTCTTATTTGTAAACAACATTTTGTATTGAATCTTTTAGTAAGCTTCGTTAAGTTCTTTCAAGGCGTACGTGTCTATCGGCTGTTTACTTGTTTTACTGCATTGTTCCATCTGGGTGACCACGTTGGCCACCATGTGACCAATCATGAGTGTCGAAATGACATTTTAGTTTGATTTAATACTGATATCTCAGTGACATTTTGTCAGTCGTATTCATACACCTCAGAGCTCAAGGTGTTTTTCTATTGTTGATGCCAAATTGTTTTGAAGTGTTCAGTTTTTTGGGATTTAATAAATTATTCTCTAGAATACTCAACAAGTGCTCCTTTTTATAAACGTTCTGGGACAAAGCCATTCAGTGGAAATTTATTCTGGAATTCTAAACGGAAACATTATAATCTGTGATTCAACGAGGAATTGTTGCCATCAGTACAAGGACCTCATCTGATGTCATCGCCTTCCATATTAGAATTTCATCGAGATTCGAACCCGGATTCAATTAGAACTATTTAGTGATAGGACTTATATTTTTCAATTCTACAATTAATGTTTGGATTATATTCACATACCGTAAGTCCTATTTCCTATTTTTACATTGTTTTCTAGGGGAATATATTATTTTATGAAAACATACAAAGCTTGTTGGCTTCACTCTTTTCTTTTATTACTTTTGTACGAGCCTACACGTAACAGTTATATATATATATATATATATATATATATATATATATATATATATATATATACTCTCTCTATATATATATATATATATATATATATATATCAACGACCAAAACTGTAATCGATCACCACATGTGATTTTAGTGTACGAGTTTTGCTGAAGTTACAAAATGCTTATGTGTCAAAGTAACCGAACTTATCCAGATCATGTCTGCATGTAATATTATACAAAATGAATTGTTATTTCTGCAATATGCCCACTACACTGTTTAAGACAGAGACTTCAGCGTTTGATTAATAGTGAGGGAATGGTACGAGTGGATGGAAGTGGTATGTAGATGTGCACAAGCGTATTTAGTTTTAATAGTATCACCCCTTCCTCCGATGTGAAAGGAGTCTGAGTGGAGTGTAGGGTACGGATTATCTTCAAAAGTGTGGATAATGCTACTTTCCTCATCATTTATAGTTATGTATAAATTTATTTGTTTATTTATTTATAGCTATAATAAAATCTAGTTTCAAATCAAAAGTACTGAACTTGTACCTTCAAACGTTTGCCCGAGGGTTCGTACTATTTCTCTAGTGCTACCGCAACTATTTTCAAACAACAAACTACGCATAATCCCTACTCTTAAGGTTGTAAAGTATTATCATAAACCTGGGGTATGTGATATTTGTGGTTAAGTCCGCAATTATAGCTTTGATGGATTTTAGTGATTATTTGTTAATTATAGGGTGTCGTTGTCGGTAAAATGTTTCTTAACACGAGTAATTAGTAATTTTCTAAGAGCAGACGTCATAATGCACATCATTCACGAGATTTTATGATAGAATGAATTAGTTTCATGAAATGGAGTTTCCCGCAAAATGAGGTCATTCATTGACTAGAAAAAAATTAATGTAGTTTTTGCGCATTTACGAATCTGTCGGCTGACAACGTATGATGTCTTGAGATCCTTGGAAATAGTGGAAAACATGGCCTATCAAGCCACGCTCACGGAGGTGCTTGATTCGCTCAGTTTGAAACACATTGCGAGTAACAATACAAATTATATAAAGTAAACGTTGTACCTGACTGTATCCAGGGGACATGACAATTTGGATTAGTCAAATACTGAATTCATTGTGTAACGAATATCAGCTCTCGTTTTGTGTATAAGTCTTTTGATGAGATATATAGATTTTTCACCACAAGAAACATTCCCTTGATGTTTACATGCAGATAAAAGTTTCAAAGTCGTATGTATTAGACCAGCTAAAACAGTTATATTACCGGTATGTATGAATCGTTGGATAATATTTGATTCATTGCTTAAAAAAATCAATCAAAACGAGATTTAATTTTATTCTATTTGTTTATGAAATTATTGCTTATAAATGTGTTTAAAGCACAGTGTGCTGCTCTCTCTCTATTATGAAGTACATTAAAAAATCCAGACCCATACAGTAAAGATAAATGTTGAAAATTCGTTTGTATCAAACCAACTATAACCAGCCTGATAATTTTGGATAATCCTTTTCTTCTTTGATTCTAAAACCATTCAACTGAAATTTTATTTGCATCATTGTTTAGCAAACTAATGGTTATATTTGTGATGTGTTCAGATGCAATACGCTATGGATTTCAGAGCTTGAATTTCTTTAATACAATCCATAAATATTCGCATTGTTAGAATTTACCGCTTTCTTCCTTTTTATGTGAAATGAAGGTTGTTATTAATAATTCAAAATAAACCGTAACCATACTCTCTGATTCTTCTACTATCAATATACATTAATATTGATTGTTGAAGTCATGTTCCGCAATTGCGTTAATGCAGTTGCATGACAGAAGTCCGCATGTAACGAAAATGGAGCATTAATTTGTTTTCGGGACAAGCAAGATTTAAAAGTTTCTCTCAGTGCAGAAGCGGAGTAATTTTACATAATACTATAACAATTAAACGAGATGCTACCGAGGATAAAAGGAGCAGTTTATTCGCCTTTGAGACACTGCAAGCAGCAATTAACGTGAAAATCATTATACCAAGTGATCAATGTTTAAGGTTCAGGTACTTCTCTCTGTCTGTCTGTCTGTCTTTCTTTCTCACATACACACACGCAATCCTCAGATAAATATTTCCGATTTGTTACATTCAACAAAATGTAAGCTTTACTTAGACTTTCTCATTTGTTATTACCGTGATGACAGTAGCTCTGAAATCGGGTACATGAAAACTGTGATGGTAATAGTCTTGAAATAGGGTAAATGCAAACTGTGATGGTAATAGTTTTGAGATAGGGTAAATGCAAACTGCGATGGTAATAGTTTTGACACAGGGTAAATGCAAACTGTGATGGTAATAGCTTTGAAGTAGGGTACATGCAAACTCTGATGTAATAGTTTTGAAATAGGGTACATGCAAACTGTGATGGTAATAGTTTTGAAATAGGGTACATGCAAACTGTCATAATGATAGTTTTGAAATAGGGTACATACACACATATTATAGTACTGTTAATGTCCACCAGAAAAGTGGATACAAATGGACTTGTTCGAACTAATTCATTTACGGTAATCGTGTGATCGTGAAGCTCCAATTTTTTATTTTCTAAACGGTAACATTCAACATAGCGCTGGATAGACATTTAGTTGGTATATATATATATATATATATATATATATATATATATATATATATATATATATATATATATGTGTGTGTGTGTGTGTGTGTGTGTGTGTGTGTGTGTGTGTTTTGTGAAGGACAGGCAAAAATCATCCTTTTAGGCATACTATATTGCAGAAATGATGCGCTAGTATTTGCAAATGATTCAGAAATATTTACAAGTACATCGACCCAAGTCTGAACGACGCACCTTTCATTCCAGTTTTTGTTTTTATTTTCTATGATAGTAAGAGGAAATATACACATCTTGGTAAGACAGTGATTATTTTTAATGATAGGCACCGTCATACTAATGCTAGCTACAATGACACAGTGCTTTCTCTTTCTCCTAAGGCCTGTGTTTAATAAACTTTAATTTATTTATGCGCGTATTCCAGAGAGGAAAATAAGAGTTGACGCAACATTTCATAATGGTTACTGTGCTTAACATTATTTACTTTAAAATTCAAGGTCAAAGAATGAATCTGCGGCAGATATTATTTATTTTCCTCGTGAGGAGATGTTTCGTATTGGTGACCATTAGCTATTGTGTTTCATTATGTGGAAGTCAGCAGCTCAGTGGGACTGGTAACTTTATATTAAATATCGAGTTATCTTTGTTGTTGCAGTTATATAGCAGCAGTTTTTATATTGATATTTGTGTGTCATAGTGAATATTTCAAACAGGTTTTTCTAAACCTAGTATTTGTTATGAGTTTGAAAGTACCATCTTACCATACCAATGTATTATCAAGTTCTTCTGAAACTCTGATAAATCATTTAAAACCGGAGTTAATTGCCTTGGAGCTAATGAATAGCCCTTACAATAATATGTAGTCCTAGAAATGGTCACGAAATTTTAATGTAAACTCCCAATTCATTTTAATACTGCTACAGTATAAGCGTTTTGGTATTAAGAACACTTTTTATTCTAATTTGTTCATGATTGGCCCATATAAGTATGCATTCCGGCATCCAAAAACTCATGATTTCCATGCACAGAGGTTGTTATCGTATAGGTACATAATGAATGACCGTGATCTACTTAACATCATTTAAATCTAGTCATCTTAGAGTAGTCATTTAGTCACATTCGTCAGTATGCTTTCTGCTCCTAAAACTTTTGATAATGCGCCATGTGCTAATCAAGGATCAATTTAATAATGTGTCATGTGCAAATCAAGGATCAGTTTAATAATGCGTCATGTGCTAATCAAAGATCAATTTAATAATGTGCCTTGTGCTAATCAAAGATCAATTTAACAACGCGCAGGAGTAGTACTGAAAGCATGTATACAAATTCACCAATTTTTGTATTCTCTAGCAAGGGCGCCATCAGAAAATTTTCCTGGGGTGGGGTGGGGGGTGGGGGTGGGGCAAACTTGTTGTGGTCAGTTACTAAGTTGCCACTCTCCCCTTACCCCTTAATGGGGGCAGACATGAAGTCGAGTTACAGCGACTCTCGTGCTACCGCAAGGGATACATCATAAACTATAATTATTTATAAATATTTACATTGGTGTTGTGCAAGACAGTACTGACGAAATGAATTAAATTGTAAAATGACCTGGAACACATATTTTAATGATATGGAACAAAGTTAGTAGAAGAAATATGATTTTAAAACAGGTCATGAAGATAAACATCGGCAATCGGTACTTGTACAGATAAATAAAACCTACAATAAACAAAATGATTTAAGAATGTATTTATACGATAAATCAGAAATACAGTAGACAGAGAGACATTCAAATGTGAATTGAACACAAAGTGGGTAAAAAAGTACTGCTTGCAATCCTAAACTTTTGGGTTATAAAATGAAGTCTGGAGATATAAAAAGATGTTTCTCGAGAAATTGTTATCGCGGTATTCCTTTATGATCATAGACTTGTAAAGAGTGAGAAGCATAATGATGGAACTTTTTTAGCAGAAACTTTTTTTTAGCAGTAACTATATATGACGAATGCTCTTTCTCAAACAATTATAGCATCGTCTTGAAATTTACCCCTTCGATATAAAGCAACTACAACTTAATCTGTCGATTAAAATAAACAAGCACATATTTTTAAGAGAAAACATGTTGCTAATCGGATTTAAATATAAAGGAGGATTTACCATAACAGCAAGCTGTAGATTCAAAGTCTGAATGCCATTTCCTATTGTAATACGTATAATAGCTAATGGACTATAATTTGGATAAGCTAATACACTTTTCAATAAACCAACCTATCTTCTTCAAGATCTGAGATTTACCAACACTCATCAGAAGCAAAACAAGGTGCAAAAAGACGACTTTCTTCGACGACTGAGACAATAATAATGTTACATCCAATACAATCTAAGTAATTTGATATTAGGTTCTCCACACACGAGTCTTAAAGTATATTCAAACAGTGAAAAACAAATCAAGCATATACAGATCAATATTGCATCCCAGCTATAAGCTGTAACCACTAAGGAATTTATCAAGTATGTTTAATGGTACCAATGATTTATACCCTGACAGCGATCGTGTTATGCATATTTAATTTGCATTGCTTTCTAGTTAATTTTTTTATTTGTTTTATTTCAATATATGCTATTGATAATGTAACATTGTATTGGATTTGACCTTGTCCAAAATCAAGTTCATTTTCTACCTTACCTGAATCATTGACCTTTTTAAAAATTCTAATATTCTTTGTGTGTATGGGTTTAATATTATGCTCATTGTAAATAGAAGTAAACATATTTATCTGGGTCCGGGTCAAGGTTATTGGAATTCCCTTATATATAACTGGTCTACCTGATCTATTCCACATTCTGTATTACAATTCTAGTAAAAGACCGTCTAAATATGGCTTAGATTTTATTTTGTAAAGATTAAGAAGCTTCTTGAAGGTTATTTTGCATTAGGTAATAGTTCGTTTTAGGAAATGGTAATTGTGATCTGAGTTCAATTAGAAGACTATATAATATTGTTTCGCTAGAGATGATTCATTCGAACCGTAAGAGCTTAGAAAAATCATTCGTATTATTGTTCTGTCCAGAAATTTATTTGACCTGGAAATTTATTTATTTAAATTATTTCATTCAAGTAATTATTCTCTTGAAATAAAATGTGCTCTACAAAAATAGTCTTCTTGGAAATAAAGACTTGACTTTAAAGTGAAATTTAAAATAAAGATTTAATTCTTGGATTGTATCATTGTGATCCAGCAAAAGACTGTTGACGCATCATCACTACATGGGCCACCACAAGCATATCAAAACCTTAAGTGTTGGATTTAATTTGGATTTCCACTAAAGTTTATTCAGAACTTTAATCATTAGGACCTGTATCTATAATTCTAGGAATTTTTGGATTTAATTCGCCATACCTAAGTTCCTTTTATTTACATTTTCACTTTGTATTCAAGGGAAATAAATTATTTGCTGATTTTTACAAAGCTTGGTGCTTCTCACTCTTTTCCATTACTTCTTTAATGGCCACAGAGTCGTAATAAATTGACAGTGCTACCAAGTACTTTTTAGAACGAAGGATAGAAGCATACAGAACAAAGACACAACTGTGTACATAAACCCTTAAAGAACTTCAATTATACGTAGATTGATCTTAAACATACAAGAGAATCATCTGCAATAAACATGATGGAGAATGTGAAAGCAAACAAAATGTATATACGAATATAATTTGTAGCCGATGATCAGCGAAATATCTAGAACAACCAGATTAAAAGCATAATATCGGTTACGTACAGTACAAGTATTTGGCCACTTTAGCTTAGTTCCATATGATGATTTTCTCATTATTGAATATTATGCGTGCAAAAAGGAACATCTTCGCAGAAGTGGAGGTAAAGAGAACCTATGATTGTTACGTGGTTTTAAAGCGACAAAACTGAAGAAACTTTCACAAGGCAGCAACAACTCAACTCACATGAACAATACAATGAAACTATAAAAGATTCAGCATTGTCCTAACCACAAAATATGGGAACTGCGAAAAGTGTGCCTAATATAACTTTTGATGCAATGTCTAAATTTGAGATACAGAAAGTTCCATAAAACTAACTTATGGACAGAAACTAACTGTAATCCACTTTTATAGGAAGATACTTCTTATCAAAAGGATGCTATTAGTGAACTAGTTTGTATAATGGAAGATAAAGATGTAGAAAAATACTTAAACTATGCATTGTATGGTATTCAAATGTTACCTACCAAAGGGAATCGCACAAAATCTTCATATCAGGTGTGACAAATTGTGTGAAGACAAAGTATTGTACAAATTTTGCTGGAGACTGAATATATAAACTACAATTATATACTTGTCCTCGGTTCCACAGTTATTAACAATATAACTATAGAGAGAGAGAGAGAGAGAGAGAGAGAGAGAGAGAGAGAGAGAGAGAGAAAGATTCATAACGGTGCAAATTCTAATCGATTTCCCAAAGTTACCAGCTAAACAAGCACTTCGTCAGGGGAAAACAGCTTACATATATAAAACAAACAATACACACAAAATCTTTTGCACTCCTTCATACTGGAATCACTGTGGGGGGGTTGCAATATGATATATAGAAATAAAACGTTATCTAACAGTAATAAGGGAGCGGGATTCTGTGTATATCACGTAGAGAACAAACATGTTTTGAGGAGTCCATGATAGCCGAGAGGTCAAAGGTGCTCGCCTTTACCGATCACTGCCATCACACCTCTATCCGCGTGGGTCAAAGTCTAGCGTTCTTCCTACGAGGATATGTGTGAAAACATGCTAGTAGCTTCCTGCGTCTAGTTGGTTCTTCCCGGGATCTTCCTCCAACAAATATACTGGCCCGCACGTATAGTCGATCATGTTCTAAAAAACAGTGTTAAACCCATAACAACAGGAATTTATTTCCATGTTGTGGACAAAGGACGGAAAAAGCGTGAAGAGGAATCCAAGCCATATATAAGATTTGCTAAAGAAAGTATTTCTTGGTCAAGTTATGATTGTAACATTTAAACAAACATGTTAAGAGAATTATGCATCGGGACAAAAGGCAAGAACTATACTACTACTACTACTACTACTACTACTACTACTAATAATAATAATAATAATAATAATAATAATAATAACAATAATCCAGTTTTACAGACACTATGAGATAAGAGTTCGGACTAACATACAGTAGTATAATTCAATTGTCATGGATACGAACCACAAGATTTATTGGTGTCTTCTGCAACAAGCATAAGAAAGAGATGGAAATTCTATTGGATAAAAAAAAAATCTTTTACCATCAGAGATAAAACACGAAATACTTCCATCGTTAGAAACACTAAACAAGATAAACAACGTATTGCTGGAACTACAATATCCGTTTGATTCCAAGTGTT
>JAECUM010010208.1:0-56604 GCA_016617855.1 Megalonaias nervosa
GCACACACACACACACACACACACACACACACACACACACACACTTACTTGCCTTGGGATCATAGACAACTTGTAAGTCAACTATCACTCTACGATTTAGGTTTGTACACAGAAGTATGCATGAAAAGTATACTGGTTTATATTTATTAGCATCCAATATTCAAGCCAAATATCATTAAGTAGAAACCGCTCCGGTGGCCTAGTGGTTAGAGAGTCCGCCTCGGATGCGGGAGGTCGCGGGTTCGACCCCGGCCGAGTCATACCAAAGACTTACAAAAATGGTACTAACAGCTGCCTCGCTTGGCGCTCAGCTTTAAGAGGTTAGTGTTAGGACTGGTCGGACTGGTGTCAGGAGAATGTGACTGGGTGGGACATCGTGCTACATGTCTGCGGCATGATGCCTCAGTGCTAGACATCACTATAAACTGCCACACTGCAGACATCGTAACGATATTATTGAAAAATTGTTAAAGCTACGTTAAAAATCCAAATCACACGCACGCACGCACACACACACACACACACACACACACACACACACACACACACACACTCATTTAGTAGAAGATGGAATAGGGTGTCTTTTATCATGGAACCTTGAACTAATCCAGATCTACAGAGGATACATTAATATCCCCTCCATAAAAGGACAGATATGCACTTAAATCAGGAGCAAGACAGTGGGTCCGGTACATTGAAATCCGCTCCCTTAGGCAGTGTCGGCTAACCCTTTGTTGGAGTCCGACTGGTGACTTTATTATAAGGGGAGGGATGGTGGGCTGGCTGATATAGCGGCAGATCCAAATGTTTGGCCCTGCACGACACCGTCTTCAGGCATCTCACGGTGATTTTAAGGAGACTAATAAGGCAAGTACACTACTGTATTGAATACAATATTATGGGTCCTATCTTTGTTAACCAAGGGACGTCGATCCACTTTCATCCACACCGACTCGAGGTGTATATACAACCATTTGCTAGTGTGAGATAATGGTCCATGATTAAGTGTTGATAATTACGTCGAAAGTTTTCTACTTCCACCTAAAATACGTGAGAAGGGGCAACGAATGACAAAGTGAATTTGTATACTGCTAACTGAAAACGTTTGTTTGATATTCATCAACATCAAATGAAACAGTCCGACTAAACTGTGTCTGACGAAAGAATGAGGACGATGTTTTAACTATTCTATTAATGGGACTAAATTAAATTTGGAAAATCCATAACAGGCATCGATAGTCTTTGTTCTTGATTTTTTGCCCTATATACGTCTCTTGTGCAACTTCAAGTCAACAAAACGTATAATTTACCCCATATAGGTAACCGGAGATTCTAAGTATAACAAAAGTAAATATCTTATCGCTTTGTACCGGGTATCTTGCACGATTCAAGTGTCCTCCAATCGACATAAACGTCGTCTCCTGTTCGGGCGTGTGTATCCTTGTGCTTTATCACATTACAAACGATGCACATTTATAAAATCCTGTTGGTATTAATTCTTTCCCGGAGCTTGGTTTAATAGCTGATGGATGCATTGCTAGAGTGCGGTAAGTAACTTTATGTTTCCTTCACCCACAACACTTGTATCACATACGGCTGTTAAAAACAAGTGTTGTTGTTTTTTTTTTTTTTTAATGGAGCGTTGGATTTCCAAAAAGTGGGCAATTATCATTGCACTCACTCATGCCTGGGTGTCTATCAAGTGTATGTATGTGTATATGTACCATAAGGCTTCAACGAGAGGGAGCCACTGTTTATGGTCAGGAGCGCTACTGGTAATAGTGTTCCATGTTAGGCCACATTCTATAATCTCATTCTCCACGTGATGACCCCACTTTCGTTTCACGTTAGGCCAGAATATGCTGAGAATCTTCCCCAGGCGCGTGTTTTGGAAGAATTCAAGCTTTAGTGCTATCCTTTATGTTAGCTTCCAGCTGTCTAATCCTAAAGCAGTACTTCAAGGAAATAGCTTCGCAAATCCTAACCTATTATTTGAGTCCAAACTATGCTTGGTGATAATTGACGAGTTGCATGACATGTGCTTAAATATTTTATATGCTGTAGATGTCTGTTGTGTATAATATAAATTATATTTTTTAATCTTCCTAAAAGTTTCAAATTACAAAATCCAGCAATTTTATTTCTAGTATAGCTGATATTTAATTTAACTATCAATTCTGTATTTTATCTACACGTTATAATCCAGGATTTTTGGGAATGTGAATTAGAGTTTATAATAAACACACACACACACACACACACACACACACACACATCAAATCTCCAATATTTATCTCTCTCTCCATCTATCTATCTATCTAGCTATATATATATATATATGAAGCAGGAATAAGAAAACTCTCCTTAACGGGAAAAATATGAAACTCCAATAATAATAATAATAATAATTATAAAATATGAAATATATTTCTCTATATGTGTGCTTTTTACTTTAACCCATCCCGGTCTTCATACAATAAGTGCATTTGGCGAGACTTTAGTTTGTTACAGGAATGCATGTGTAGTTATTCATTTTCTTTCCAAAATCCACAGTTGTGTAAATATATTGGGTGCAACAGGCTTGCAAGTCATGGCGCATAAGACATTTGTGTTACAACATCCACTTATTGGCTGATGCTGTACCTGCTCTTGGCTCAACAATCTCGTGCTTATTTTGTTAAATAAACGCTGAAGGTGAAAATGCTTGGAAAATATATTAGTCTTCACGCCACAATGATTTCTGCACATAGCTTCAGGACACACGGTACTAATGGTATGGAAAAATGGTAATCAGCCTGGAAATGGGTGAACATTTAATAGAGTATATATGGGTTTGGATGTCCAGGATTGGTTAATAATGTAAGTCATGTTTTAGGAAAAAGAATCTGTTGAGAGCTTATCCTAGTTGTAAGTGAAAAAAATAGAGACATTATTTTATTGATGGAATTCCAGTCCTTTAACAGTCTTGAGTTTGGAACACTCATTACTAAAATTAGCACCTGACTCTTTGGTGCGGAATTCAAAGCACATGTTTCAAACACATGCAGGCCCAGAAATTGCCGCGGCTCATATCCTTTCCTCTACACAGAAGCTGACATCCAGGTTTCATCTATACTGATAAATATAGGTTTTATCATGGGCACTCAAAATTTTAAGTTATTGAATTTTTAATATCATGGTGTTTGCATAGGTTTACTATGGGAACTGAATTAGTACCGTTAGTCCTTCAAGCCTTAACACCGTTATAAGAGCGTGTCGTTATACGCTGGGAAGTACAGAACGGAATCCGGTGTAGTATTAAATTTTGACCCTCGTTGAATTCTGACCCTGTCGGGGCATTTTTCAACGGCAGTGATCAAAATTTCACGTTGAAATCTGACCCTTTTTGAAATGTCCTGTTAAATAACGACCCAGGTGTAGTATTAAATTTTGACCCTCGTTGAATTCTGACTTGGTCGGGTCATTTTTCAAAGGATGTGATCGCATCAAAATCGGTACTGAGGAAGAAAGTGAATGCGAAATTCAGTCCTTCAAAAGTACCTTTGAAGTTATCCGCTTTCATTCTCAAACTCATTCTCAATTCGGTGTCGTTTAATATAACACAGACTAGGTAGATGGATGTTTATTGTGTCGAAACGCCCAATGGATAGTTCCGACATCGAACGATAAGCTCCGCCCACTTAGTTACTGTGCTGCTGTTCATAAGCTATCGTGAAAATGGCGGATTCGGTAGTATCAGCTATAGATTCAACGGACAATATTCTCGACAATGTTTCTGACACTTTCCATCCTGATTGCAAGATTCTTTCAGATCGTGCATTAAAGAAAGGCTTGAACTACTACATACATGTATATATTCATGAAATTAGGATTTTTGATAGCGAAAATCAGGTAAAAGTTGCAGCACCTTGCTTGCGATCTATGAAGAAGAACGAACAGCATGACAAAGTTGAAGACATTTTGCTAGAAGAGGACAAAATAACAAAATCTTTCTATTCTTGCAAAGTTTTGCATACTTATTAATTATCAGAATTTCTAGTATGGTTAAATTTTAAAAAAAATTAAAATAAAACTTTCGTTATGTGTTTGCACCCGTTAAATTTATATCGTACATGTATAATGTCATATAGGAATAAAACAAGTACATTTTAAATCAAGAGTTTATAATTTAATTATGTTTAGGAAAACAAGTATTAAAATTACAATAAATAATTAAACATTTTATACAGTTTCCTGTGTGATTGAAGGGAATATTTTACGTTCTTAACTCCTCGTCAACGTGTATCATCAGTTGGACAGATCAACCATTTTGTAAGGGTATCATTGATAAGCCAGTAAATTTAAATAGTATCAGATCCTTTAAAACGATCATTTTTCATAATCTCTTAATAATGAAGGAAATAATAATGCCACATCAAAATAAGCCACAACAGGCACGTGGACAGGGGGATATATTTGCATCGGCTTTTACCTTTGTTAGCCAATTAGTGTGACTGGTTTCATCTTTCTTCATTGATGTCGTAACATTTTGCAGGTGTTATAAAATCGGTAAATTGCAAGAGATCAGTTTTATTCGAGTCAGCATGACAAACATTTGAATAAATTTGAGGACATAACTTGCTGTTTTTTAAAGTCTCAAGCCTAATAAAGACATAAGAAATATTTTATTACATTTTCACCTCTTCAAAAAGTTAAAATATTCGTTAGAAACCTTCCATTATAAAAATCGTAGTCAAAATAATTAAATTTAACATTTTAAAATATTTGATGTCAAAATCCGATTTTTAAGTTATAGGGTGGTGTTTTGTCAAGTTGACGTCAGTTTTAATGCTCACTTTTGAAAACTTTAATAAAATGAGCACTGTAGAAGCATGATGCAGGATTCCAGTATTTCAATTTATTTTTTCTTTTAAACCAAGGTAACAATAAGACAAATTTTAAATCGTATTCACACATTTTCTATACTGTATGTAAAATTATTACTCAAATATTATATACAATTCGAACATAAGCAACGAACATAAAATTGTATTCAATATTTTTACACGCACAACAAATAAAATCACTATTTAAAAACAGTTTTGTGTATTTATATATTGATTTATGGTTATAAATAACATATCACTTCTAACGCAGACATTTTTCCATGCTGGTGTTTAGTTTGGGAACATTTTTTTTTTTAAACTGTCGTCTTGAATTCGTTTATAATAACGCATGTGCCCCGAAGCACAAAGGCGAACCATTTTTCTGATAAATTTTCAGTGACTTTCTGTGTAATCTTTCAAATTCCTCTGCACTGTAGTAAGAAATAAACCGTGCGTGGTCAACGTTATAGCAACGCGTAATTAAGCAGTGATATCGATGCCTATTTTTTGATTGGTCAATGTGCCCAGTTTGATTGACAGGTCAGAACTATCCATTGCATCGTTTGGATTTTGTAAATGAAAGAGGAAAAGACCTGTTTCTACAGACACATGTTTAGTCCACAGCATACGTACTGTAACTGACACTTTGTCAGGCCTACATCTAGCACCCCATATTTCTGTCTTATCTCGGATCTCTAAGCTGCGGATTCAGCTGTGGGATAACTATATTACCATATAGCACTGCTTCTAGAACTGTAATTCCATACTTTTATGTCAGACTTAAACTTTATGTATTTAAATTGAAAGTCAGTTTACTATCCTCGCAGCTTTTACCTTCGGAAAGGCAGTTTCTTTCCGAATGCACACATTCATAATTAAAGCTGGCAAACCATTCAAAGTTAAACCCTTATTTAAAAAAAGGAGTATCGTTAACTGTATTTATGTAGCCGACTAAAAACTGTGTTGATGTACGATGCCGTCCAGTATTCCTTTGAGACAATGAATGAATAATAACTGTGCTCCACACTCACAAAATATTCTGTCTGTGTGCTTATGTACCTGTGATCTATACAGTGTGCACATAATTCACTAGTCTGATGACAAATGACTTGTTGTATCAGAGGTTGTTACATGTACATCAACATCTTCTAAAGAACTATAACATGCCTGAAAATCACCTGATGTTTCCTGTTTTGCACCCAGATTTTCATAAATGCTTGATTATAGGGGGAGGTTCCCTCAAAAGTAACCGCTGGACAGGTTTAGCATAATTCTCATATCCTAAATTGAAGGCTGGGTCAAGATTCTCTCTTGCTGGTCTTCCTTCAATGAAGTGCACTGAGTATGCCTAAAATAAATCATAAAAAATGCATTTCATGTAAGTAAACAAACACAGCCCTGTTGCCAAATACAGTACAATTGTAACGGTATGAGGATAATAGCAAAGTTATCTATCTTTCGATAAAATATTACGCTAATGTTATGCAATCAATAGCTCATGTGCTATCAAGGCCTCGGAAATATATCATTAAAGTGAATCGATTTAAAACATCTTATTATTTCACTGCTTAAGGGAAGATGATAGAGGCGAACGTTCTGCATTTGACAGGGTGGTTTCTTTCAAAATATTGTAATTTTATAATATAATTTAACATTGATAACGTTTTTCATACCATTTGTTTTCATATGGGATTGAAACCTTTCCTGTTAATAGCACGTAGCCATGCTAAACGGCTCTCATTCTTCTAAGTGGTGCAGTGCATAAATATAGGCTGAATACATGCACAATCTCCTTGTATTATTATATGCTCTCTTTTTCTCCGTTAACTTTACATTGTCAGAATCGTGCAATATTTTGCGATACTGAACTCCTCAATTCATACTGCATTCACTCGAATAAAGGAACTACTTTCTATTATAAACAAACAATTTGTTTCTGAATGAACTAAAGCAGATGTTTAGCGGTCTGACACATTTGGCACATTCCGCGCTAACTTTTTTGATACATTGTTTCAGATTTAGGCTAGCTATAAACGCCAGACAGGGTCCTTACAATAACATGCAAGTTATAAGACATAAACTGTCTTCTTTAGCTGGTAATAAAAATGGCAAAAATATACTTACAATTTTACATCCTGAATTTCTTCAAAATGTACTTTAGTAGTTCTGCAAATCCGAATTACATGAGCCATGTTATGGGTTCTCAAGCTTGATTACACATTTCGAAATTGTACTGTAATTTCGAGTTTATTCCAAGTGCAGTTACATCCTCCTTACTGCATTCAAAATGAAATAAACATTAAATTCCACAGCATCTTTTCGATAATTGCAATTGAAAGACTTCATATTTTTCCCACATTATGATCTGAATCATTCAATGACAGAACAGAAACACGCACGCCGATGTCAACACGCTTCAATACGATTAAATTGGCAGACGCTGCTGGAATCCGATGTAAGTTACTTCATGTAGATAAATCCAGACCATAATCACGAAATTGCGTCGAATCGACAAAAATACCAAAACGTATTCATTCCAGATCAAATGGAAAAGTTTTGTAATGCGCATTCATTAACAATATTACTCCAAATTTCAATTTTAAGTAGACCAAACGCCATTTTCTTTCGAAACTTACGTCTAGCGCGCGACCAACTTCAAATTTGTCTGGGCGGAGTTACGTGCGCATTATCAATGTTGTTGTGTAATGATGCAGCTACGCTTGTACATTTAGTTTGGAATACGGCATACATTCAGTTACTTTGTTTCTTGTAGTGTATTTTTGTTTATATATTTAAGCCTTGGGTAGAATAAGAAAATGAGCAAATAATCAAAAGGTTACTGCATTTGTTAGGGAAAATATGAACTCGTTTTGTCGGATGGATATACTGCACTCCCAAGGTCGTGCAGTATAACCATCCGAAAAACTCGTTCATATTTTCCCATACAAATGCAGTAACCTATAAGTATTCAATGTTCACAGTACTTTTTTCCATTCTAACAGCTTTCTGACTGCTGGGGCATCCCAACGATTACGCAACGCTTTCATCCACCGTTTGCGCACTGCATTATTATGCACACAATCACGCTCGGTAACCAGAGTACATTAGTACCTTTATGGCCGACTGCTCGGAGGAGATAAACATGCAACCACTGTCTATAGGATAGGTGCACGAATCAAGAAATCTTGCTGAATGCAACAAGCCAGATTGATTTACTAGTATATCATTTTTTCGGGCGCTTGAGACGGAAAATGCAAATAATGCAAAATTAAATATGAATATTTAGCTCAGGTGAACTTTCAGCCAGTGCAGCACAAAAATTACAATATATTCATTTTAGATAACCGTTTAAATTCAGCCACTGCATGGATGAAGCGATCAATGTATTACTATGCCACGAAAAGGAATGTATGATACTACTTGTACGGGTCCTTTACACCCTTACGGTAATGCACACTCTGTTTTCTATGTCAACGAAGTGCTTATATTTATGTTATTATATCGAAATGATGCGTTAAATTTTGCCAAAACAGAGCCGTCTCTACAAGCCATGTTGAATAATTTAGAAACATTGTACTTCCTGGAACCTTAAGGTAAAGATTCACGACACTAAAGGCATGGTGTTTAAAAGACTGAGAAAGACAAACTCGCCACAGTTTTACACTGGATAATTATTAGAAAATTTGTAATTATTTAACGTGTTGGGTTTACATGTATCATGCACAGCAATGTAAAATTGGTAAGTAGAATGTCGATCCCTTACAATCTTTGCCAATTACTTGAAAACAAGTTTTGTATTTAAATAAAGACTGCAAGCTTTTATATACCCTCGCTGAATCTGGCCTTAGGCATTGATCTGATATTTCATCCAGCAAATGCTATTAAAAGTATTCTAAAACAAATTCTTGCTGCGAAAAATATGGACGTAATCTGTACGTAGTGAAAAGTGAATTTGGAAGATGTCCGCGAATTAAAATTATGAAAAAATACGTATGCCGAAAAACTAGTCCCGACTATTACCCAATATGGATAGCTAGGCAGTAGTAGTTAAATAGGCAGATCCTAAACCAAAAGCGGATTCTAGACCAGAGACACCCACCCCTTCAAAATAAATATATTCTGACATTTTTTTTCACCACCTCAGAGACCCCCTCTCCTCAAAAAATCACCCTCATCCAAATTTCAGTAAAGTAATAGGCGGATCCTAAACCAAACCTATTTTGTAATTTTATTAAGGAGTAATTTTCAGCTTAAAATAAGACTAAAAATATTTCATTGGAGTGGCCAGACATTTTTTTCGATGTTGGAGAGGAGACCCCACCCTTTTCAGTTTTGTCGGAGAAAGATATTACTGAACATTTACTACTGTTGTAACCATATTTTATGATAATCTTTTTCATACCTGCTGACTCTCATTGGCAGAATATCCGTTAACATACTGTCAATAATACGAAACTCGCGTATTAAATCGTTCATATCATATTTTACACCTCGCAAGTAAGATCGTATTTGATCAAGTAATTTTTTTATAAGTGATAATTGCTATCTTACAAGCATTGTTTTTCGTCTCAAGCTTGAGTTCGATCTTCTTACATGCCGTTGAAAGAGAGACACCGATACCAGAAATAATTAACAAAAATGGATTTAATAATGCTCCACTTGAAATTATACCAGAGCTAGTCATTAACAATGGCAAATATGATATTACTCGAAGTATTCTACGGTAGTATTTATAACATTCTTTTACACACCAAAGGTTTTTATGATAAAATTGATAATATTTTACTAATGCGTCAACATCTTGTTTTGGAATTTCTTCTGATATGTGATTGAAATCGATGATTTGTTTTTTCATTATACATTATTTTATACAAAGACAAAAGTTCTAGCACCAACAATCGAATCGAGAAACTCGCGGAAAATATTATTGTCAGGATCAGCTAAAAACTCTCTGTATTTATCATAAACATCTGACGAAGTATCATCATATCGTTGATCTGTTAGTACATGTTGTTTCTTTAACCAAGCGTATGAATCAAAACTATTTCCTACTTTACTCTCATATAAATATGTTTTATTCACAAAATTACTGTAATCGATTTATGTTTCTTCAATATACCCTAATGCTAAACTCAACTGATCTAACGTGAAATTTTTGAGAACAAGATGTTGTCTGATAATTGCATATGCGACTACGAAATTTGCTAGCATTAATTTTTTAAGATGATCTAGTTCAATTGTAGGAAGACCAACAGCAGAAGCTACTTTTAACTTTAATTTTTATATGGTTTTGTGAGTATTGTTTTAATTTCATTGTAATAATTCCGTAATGACAATTGTCTAGAGTACTGGAATGATGGGAATGGAACATCGTCTTCTTCACTTATATCATAATAAGAATCAGACTTTACTTCCAACTTTGTTTGATCGACTTCTTCAAAAAACTTTTCTCGCTCATCATCACTAAAATTACTAATTTCATCGTCTACAGTTTTGATTATCTTTAGAGACTTGTTAACAATAATCGGATCAAATTCTGGGTCTTTTTACGTATCATTGGCAAAATTGCGTTTGCGTATACTTTAATAATTGACTCCGCGTCTGACGTCATAGTAACGACTTTAACTAAGGTTTCTTTGTCATGGTAGTACATACCGAGATGTTTAAATATACCTCGTTTTGAAAAACTATCATATAACTTTTTGTTTCTTTTTATTCTCATTTTTTTATTTTCCGCTAGTTTGTCAAGACGAGTATGATTTTCGTTTATTCGTCTTTCTTCTAGTGTTCTTCCACTATAAACTCGTGCTTTTATTAAATCTGATTTTATTATCAAATCTATGTTAAACAAATCAAGCTCGAGTAATATTTTTTTAAATATAATTTCAACTTGTTTTTGTTCTTCTAGACAATCCTCAGGATGACAGTATCTAATTATAATATCAAAGTTTTCTATTGCTTTTTCAAGTTGTGGTCCTCGCATATATATAACGCGAATAAAATTAGCAAAATTTGCTGGCAATGTTGGATTGTTCAATGATTCGATGTTAAGTTTTTTGAAACTTTGTAACATTTTTGCTATTTCATTAACGGCTCCAACATCTTTGTTGGGTTTAAAATATTATCATAACATTCTCTTGCAATGGTTATAATTGGTGGTTCTGACATTATTTTATAACATTAGATTAAATTTGATCATCGAGTGTGTATATTTGAAATGCTGTCAGTCCTGGAAATGGATGTCCAGCAGCAAAAACTCGAAAATATAAGTACTTGTTAACAGTGTTTTCTATCGGGATTGTAAAATATTGTGTTGTTGAAATGTAAGTGTCTATTGTGCTATACAATGTTGTCCAGTTGATATCGTCATTTGATCCTTCCAATCACCAATTATAAATTTGACCAACACTAGAGTTTAATCGGCCTCGCAAATGAAATTGCCAAACAGCAACTGCATTGGGACATTTAATTTTAATCCAAAAGTATTCAACTTCTCTGTTGGTTGTCCACTCGTGTCTATCAGAGAAAGCGTAATAAGGATAATTTTCGAGATAATATGTTGATGCGCTTACCTCAAACCCGGCTCGGTTGTCAGTTGCTTTATAAAGTGTTCGAATATATCCAACATTGTTTTTAGTTCGTTTTATACTGCTAGACAGACTATCAACATACGCTTTATTTGTTAGATCATTAGGGCTAACTGGAACATATGTCGTAGTTATTTTTTTGTCTCTCACGTTTATGTTACCTGACATTGGTCCACAAGATTTTTTAAAATATGGAGCAAGTTCTTCTTTCAACTGACCATAACTAATAGCATCAGCATCATTAGCCGGTGGTGAGGTTGTTGGTAGTCCAGTTATTTTTGAATTTGACATAAACAGGTTACCTGTCATTGTATAGCCGGCTTTGTTAAGTTTATTATCGTCAACAGATTTTAGTTGTGCATAACTTACAGCTTGTGTTTGATTTAAGTTTTCTGGCGGATATGCAGTCTCTAAATTTATAAAGAAAATTTCCTGACATGTTGATATTACCTATAACCGTTCCACCAACTTTATCAAGTTTGTTATCATCCACAAACCTCAACTGTGAATAACTTACTGCTTGCGTATAATTTAAGTTTGCTGGTGGATACCTGGTCTCCAAATTTATTTTTTTTTTTTTCTGACATATCTAAGTTACCGCTTAAAGTTCATCCTGTCAATGATAGTTTATTATTATCGACGGATTTTAGTTGTGCATAACTGTTTCTAAACCTAATACTCGTTGATTTGACATAAACAGGTTTCCTGTCATTGTGTCGCCGGATTTTTCAGGTAACCTGATAAATCAACCTTACCGTCTGTTATTGTTGTACTTACAGCTGATGAATCTCCTATTAATGTTCCAAATTTTGTATAGTAGCTCATTATTTATTTAATAAACATAAAATTGTTAACATTAGTCAGTTTAATATAACATAAAATTATATAACAAACAATGGCAAAATCGTCGATATTAAACTTTGATACAGAGCGGTTGGTGAAACATAAACATAACAACGAACTTCCAGATTGTCATTATCTTATTGATGGGTGAACTGGATCGGGAAAAACAAATTTGCTAATGAATTTACTGTTAGGCGATAATTTTAACTACGATCGAGTTTATATTTACACAATTAATCCACAGCAAGATAAGTACGAGCTACTAAGCGAATATAATGACAAACTTCGTGATGATCTTGATGCTGGTGAAGATTTCTTTATTACCAAACAACCAGAAGATCTTGTTCCAGTTAATCAACTTGATTCGTCCGAACATAAAATAATTGTTTTTGATGATATTCCGCTAAACAATGTAGAAATGAATAAAATAAGATAATATTTTTCACTGTCGCAAAATAAAAAATGTAATTCTGTTTATCTCGCCCAAGGTTTTTATAATGTTGACAGATTTATTCGGCAAAATACTGGTTGTTTTATATTATTTCCGGGACTGGACAATGTTGACGTTAGAAATATTGCGAACGAGCAATGTGGTGATGTGACAAAAGATAAATTTATCGAACTTTATCATAAAGCTACAAAAGATAAATATAACTTTTTCTTATTTGATAAACTTACACATGATCCAACTAAAATGTTTCGCTGTTGTGTTGACAGTTACTTGCAGTAAGTTTTTGTTTTCGATAGAAAATTATTTATAATTTTCCCAATTTTATAAAATTTCTATATAATAAAATGGATAAACGAGCAAAATACAGAAAACATATAGAAGATCTAAAAAAACTTGCCAATCTCAAGCAGAGTTTAAGCAAAAAGTACAGCAAGCACGACGTGGACAAATAACTGCTGCAGAAACAACAGCTACGATTCTCAAACCAGTTACTGAAGCACTACTTGGAAAACAACCTGAAACTAAACCACTATCAGAAGAAGAATTTAAGCAACTACAGGAAAAAGGTTTGGTTGGATTAGTTAAGGAACAACAAGAAGCAGCTGCCACAAAAATTGTTTCTAGATCCGATGAGGAAAAAAGAAAACTGGCTGAAGCTCTTGTAGCAAATATTGCTGATCCTGTTGCTAGATAAAATGAACTAAATCGACTGATTAATAATCCAATTTTATTTGAAAGAAGATTAACAAAATTAACTTCACATGAAATTAGGACTGCGTTAGGAAAATTATCAGAAAGATTAGAGGATATTGAACAAGAACAAAAAGATATTGGTGAGAGAACGATAAAGTTTTTAAGTATTAACGATAAAAGACGATTTTATCGAGAAAAAGCATATAATAAAATATCAGATGGTGAATATCGAGAATTTGTAAGAGAAAATAATATAAAAGAAATTGATGATATAAAAACTTGGCCGAAAGAAAAGTATGATAAACTTATTGCTGATTTAAATACAATGATGAATGATGGCTTTAAGTATAATTATGAATTAGAACAAACTAATGAAGATCATATGACTGAACATTTTGATAAAATTAGAGTCGGTGTTATTGCTGGAGTATTTAGCAGAACAGCAGATGATAACAGACAAACAGGGTTTGGTAGAGGTTGGAATTTTCATAGGAAATTTAAGATAAATTATGAAAATCGCACAAGAGATGCTAAAAAAATAAAAACGTATATTAGAACTGAAACACCACTAGTTATATCGCCAGGGGAAATTGAAAAAGAAAAAACTGGAACCGGTGTAAAAATATATACATCAACTGCCGAAATGAAAGGCAGATTAATGCTGTTGATATCGTCAAAGGAAGCTGGAAATATTGGCGCTGAAATTGACAATGAAATTATTGATATACTTGATTATTTAAGATCAGAAAATTTATTAACATCTGATGAATATGAAACTTTACACCGCGATTTAATATAAATTGCAACGACTTAATTTTATAACATGTATAATAAATAGAAATGTCAACAACATTATTACTAGACTCTAGTACAGCCGCAAAAGATAGCGCAAATTTTTCAGTAAATTATATTCCGCCAATTCAACTTGATACTGAAAAACAGTATGGACTAATTTCATGCACATGTTGGCATTCCATGGCTAACGTAAAAACTGGAGTAAACGATGGATTTGATTTTACTTTAGCTCCAGCTCCAAGACCTACATGGAAATCAGTTAAAATTCCACAAGGAGCCTACAACGTAACTGATTTAAATATGACGATATGCAAATTAATAACAGAAAATGGAGGAGTTTCAGACAATTTTGAACTGGTACCGAATTATAACACATTACACGCTAGAATAACATTAAAAAATAATTTGATAATAGATTTTTCATCAGCAACAAGTATAACATCACTGATTGGATTTACTCACAAACAATACGGATCAACCACAGAACAAACTATAACATATGACGGTGAACTGTCGGTAAATATAACCAACGTAAACACAATATCAATAAATTGCTCTATTGCTTCTGGATCTTACTCAGCCCAGGGTAGTAAAGGACAAACAATATATAGTTTTTCGCCAGAAGTTCCACCGGGATCGCTCATGCAAATTAGTCCACGGCAAGTTATATATTATCCGTTAATGTTGAAAATCAAATAACAGCAATAAATATGCAGTTGACAGATCAATCTAGACAACAGCTGGATCTGAATAACGAGTTTGTTACTTATTATTTGCACTTACGCATTGCGTAGTTTTATACAACCCCTTGATATAATGAAACAGAGAAACAAATTTTATAGAAGAAAAATAGTTGGAGGATTTTTTGGAAATATATTTACGAAAGTTATTGAAAATGCTCCGGGAATCTCCAGTAAAGTTGCACCAATTGCACTTGACGCAGGTAAAGCTTTTGCAACTGGAGCTGCATCTGCCGCTGGAACTGCGGTGGGACAAAAAATAGCTGATAAAATAAAAGGTGCACCATCTTCATCTGAGATAAAACAAGTTATATCAGAAATCGCTCCAACAAAAGAAACTCAACGTGCTATCATAACAACAACAAAAAAACTTATCACCAAAGGGCGAGCAGATTATACAAAATTAATATCTAAAGTAACAGCGCTGCAATAAAATTTTATATTATCTAATAAATAAAAAATGTCTGTTAAAAATTATCTCGATTTAGCAGAAACTTATGACACCGATGACACCGTGACAGAATTTGAGTATGTTGAGTATCTCGATGAAAATTCTAATGAACCAAATAAAGCTGGTATTAGAACATTTAATACTCAAGACGAAGATGTATTTCTACTGCCACACAAAGCAATACTGGAAGTTCGTGGACAGATTATGACGGTGGCCAATCCGCCTGTTGCAATTGCAGCTGGAATAGAAGTAGCTCTTATAAATAATGCTTGTTGCTTATTTAAAAGTGCCCGATATCAACTAGCTAATCAAACTGTTGAGGATATTTCAAGTCACTTAGAAGTTGCAAGTACAATCTTAAATATTATTTCGTTTTCTGACAATTATTCAAGATCAACTGCAACTAACATGATGAGGTTTAAAGATACCGAAAGTGGTGGGTCTGGCTTTATAGCATCGTCTGAATTTTCAGCTGGGGGTCCACCTATTTTAGTGGCTGGAGCTAATGCCGCTGCAGATGTTGTAACTGTAAGAGATTTTCTTATTATTAATGCTGCTGCGCTAGGCATAGTCGAACCAGGTGCAGCCGCCGGTGATGCAGCTACAAGAGTCGCGCTTACTGCTGCTTGTAATAATCTTGGTATAATACCACCAGGTGGGGCTGCAACCCGCACTGAAATGTTGAATTTGATTAATAACTCATTTCCTATCGTCAGAAAAAATATACGTTATAATGAAGGTTATACCATAAGAAAGGCACTTCCAGCAGGATCACGTCAAATTACAATGATGCTGCCATTAAGTACAATATTTGGATTTTGTCGCGATTACAATAAAGTATTTCGTGGAGTTAAACATACACTTATTTTAGATCGAGTAGAACAAAACGACTGCCTGTTTAGGTCAGGCGGAGCTGATGTACAGTTTATCATAAATAAACTTGCGCTGTGGATGCCACGAATAACACCATCAATCACTAAAATGTCAGAATTAAATTATATGCTGCAAAAATATACAAACAGAATTTATTTTCAGCAACATAAAATATATCAAACGGCAGTTCCAAATACTACCGACTACACATGGCGAGTTACAACAACATCAAGTGAACAACTGCCGAGGCAATTATTTGTTGTATTTCAACGGCAAGCCCGACGTGGTAACCAACAACAAAATAATGCGATATTTGATAATGCTGATGTTAGACAAATACATGCTCGACTAACTTCAAAGCAATATCCAGAACGAGCGATAGAATGTAATTTTGCAGATGACGCTAATCAAAATATTACTCAACCTTACATGTATCTGCTCGACGCAGTGCAAAAATATCAGGATGTTGAAGATGGATCTCAGATATCAGCAGAGGAGTTTCGTACACTTAATCCAATATTTTATTTTGATGTTAGTAAACATAGCAAGCGAGCTGTTGAATCGACAGCTGATATTGAAATTACTTGGACACTCGGAGCAGTTCCAGTAGCGCAGTTGTATGTGTACGCGTTGGTGATCAGCGACAGATTTATTACTCTTGATTCTGTTGGCGGTAAAATGATCGTACAAGTTTAAAAATTACTAGTAATTTTGTAAGTTTGAACAAACTTTGAGTTTAATCTGTAACTTTAGTATAAGATGACAAAATATATTATAAAAGAAATATATTTGATTGATGGTCAAGTTAAAAAATTAGCAGCTGCTGTTGCAAGGCAGATACAGGTATCATTAAAAATCAACCCTGACATTTCCAAGGGAATTTTAACAAAATTAATGTTAACCAAAAAACAAGTGAACAGGTACGATCGCGGCAAACCTTTTGTTTTAAATTTAAGTGCTGCACAAATAACAGCGATGTCAAAACAAGGTGGTTTCTTTGGTCCGGCATTATCAGTAATAGAACGTTATTACCTAAAATTTTGCCGGTGTTGGGTACATTAGAACTAGCAGCAGCGTCTGGAGCAATATCTGGCGCAACGCAAAAAGCAGTTGAAGGTCATGGTATAAAGAAAATAGTCTAAAGATAAATTTTATGTGACTGATAAATATAATGGCACAATGAAAACCAAAATCGTCGAAAAAAAGGAAAACAAAGCGTCCTCGAACAAAACAAGGAAGATTTCTTCCTTTACTTTTAGCGGGACTAGCAGGAAGTATACTACCAAATCTGCTAGGAATAGGAGGGCGAGGACTAACATTCCCGGGAACACGGCCACCCCGCTAAGTAACTTTGATATACTAGATAAACTAAAAAATGTTAAATGTGTGATAAATATACAAGATTTCAGTGACGGATCTGGCACACATTGGGTAGCAGTTTATAATAACAATTATTTTGACTCGTTTGGACTTCCTCCGAGCGACACAATTAAAAAATATATAAACAAAAAATATAAAATAATATATTATTCGTCCAATCAACTTCAACCTGTTGGAACTTCTGCTTGTGGATATTATTGTATAATGTTTATTATACAAATGTCCCAGCCTAAATTTAATTTTTTAAAACTTATTTTACAGTTTGACAAGCAACCTTCTCACGCCAATGATGAGATTGCAATAAATTTTTGTAAAGCTATCTAAAGCTCAGAGTTTAAATTTGATGTGGACTTGTGTATATAATAATGTCAACATATTGTCTCAATTGTAAAACTAAAACAGAAAATATCAATGAAACAACAGAAAAAACAAAGAACAACAGGATGATGCTGAAAAGTATTTGCGCAATTTGTGGTAAAAGGAAAAGTATGTTTTTAAAGAAATTGTCCGGAGCTGGTTGCCCTGACAATGTCAGGGACGTTATTTTAGTAGATGACTAATTAATAGAATGATATGTAAGTGTGATTGTGACAGAGATCTCTGTCTAGAGCAAAATGAAATTGTCACATACTGTCAACAATGCAACAACAGAGAAATAATAGGAACAGGTATAGATATACATAAAAATTGCCGAAACCAAAAGGAGGCTGGACACTACCAGGCCATAAATATATTGGACCTTATAATCCTCTTGATAAACAACTTGAGGAAAACGATAATCCACTGCCAGGACAAGAACCTTACAATCAAGTTCATGAGATAGCAATGCGTCATGATATCTGCTACCGGGACAATGAGCAAAATAAGGCTGGTTGTGATAAAGTAATCCTAGACAAACTTCGTGATATGGAACCGACAAATATGCGAGAAGATTTGATGGAAAGTTGGTGCAGGGTTTTATTGGAGCAAAATATAAATTGGGACTCGGAAAGGAATTGTATGATGATCTTGCAACTGAATTACACAAACCTAAAAAAAGAAAGTTTACGCGACGTAAAGTTGTCGCAAATGCCGTTGATGACATCTGGGCAATGGATTTAGTAGATGTGTCAAATCTAGCTGAATTTAACGACAATAAGAAATATTTGTTTAACGTTGTAGATGTTTTTAGTAAATATACTTTTAGTGTTCCAGTTTCAGGTAAGACAGGAACGTCAATAACTGACGCGCTAAAACAAATAATAACAAGTACAGAAAGAAAACCAAATAGAATCTGGACCGATCATGGAGCAGAATTTTTTAATAAAATATTTGAGCAGTTTTTAGAACAAAATAACATCAAGAAATATGTTACAGAAAACGAAGGTAAAAGCACTGTCGTCGAGCGATTTAATCGCACGCTAAACGAAAAAATACACAAATATTTGACAGCTAAAAATACAAATAAATATATTGACAATTTACAGAACATTGTTGACAAATATAATAACACGAAACACAGATCAATAAAAATGTCGCCAAATGACACAATTAAAAATCCAATATTAGCAAATGAAAACATGTACCGCAGACATAAATTTAAAGTTGGTGATAAAGTTAGAATTTCTTTGACGAAAAGACGTTTGAAAAAGGATTTACTCCAAACTGGAGCTAAGAAGTATTTGTTGTTGATAAAGTACTTTTAACAATACCCGTAACATACGTGTTAAAAGATTTATTAGGTGAACCCATAACTGGTAGGTTTTACGAGCGGGAACTTCAGAAAACTTCTCAAGACATATTTGTTATTGAAAAAGTTTTCCGAAAACGCGGCGACAAAAGTTTAGTTAAGTGATAAATTTAATAGCTGGATACCAACTAAGTCGATGCAATAATGTTATTATAAACTTCCTCGTACTTACGTTTGACAGATTTACATTTTACAGGTTTACATAACGATATTAGATATTGTCTGCGATCATCGGAGATCGTCATTAGGTTAAATATCTTAGCAAATATGAAATCGAATTTTATGCCCTTTTGTTGGCCAGTTATTTTTACACCAAGAAAAAGTTTGATAAGCTGCCAAAATGTTTGTTGTTCGGTAATAGTAAAATTAAATTTTATTATTTTTTTTAGCGATACGATACTTAACATTATATCATCCAGTTGTCGGTCTGCTGTAATTTTTTCTGTCAGCTACCGCAACGCTGCTGTCATCTTCGTCGTCATTGTTGTTGTACAAAATATCATATTCGCTATAGCTAGAAAATTTGTCTGTGACTTTGTCGTTAGTGATTGGTAAAATTACTTGCAGTTTTGTTACTGGTAATTTTATGGCGATATAATCTTCCGAATATATATCAGCAAGTCTTTTCATCAAGTTCATATTATAATAAACTTTTATCTAATTTATAATAATAATGGCCAGCGAAACGAAATTTCCTGATGTAAAATATCATCAGAAAGTTAATATATTAAATTACAAGGAACTAGCCAAAGCAGTTCGAAAATGTCTATCGGGTTATAGTGCATATTCTGTTGACGTTATTGTAATGCCTGGCGAAAATGATAAAATTCTCCTAAAAACGGCAGAAAAAAATAAACTTAACGAAAGTTCGTTTATAACATTAAAATTTGATAAAGATGATATTTTGATTTTTGTACATAATTGCTTAACTAAAACCGAGCTGAGAAATATAATTTATTGTCATATCTGAAACTAAATGTGTCAAAAGTTGACATTGACATTGCTGTTTTAGTTTTACCATCAGTTACATCTTTTATTGATTTGTTGTCAATTTTATGATATTTTGCAGCAGCTGTTATTCATTTAAATTTCATTTCTTCTTCAGTTTCAAGATTTACTGAAATTATTTGTCTAGTCAGATTTTTAAAATTATTTGCACCACCAACTCCACGTCGGGTATTTTCTTTTGATGTGACTAAATCTAAATTTTCTAAACGATTGTCGGTTTTAATTTTGTTAATATGATCAATAACTAAATTATCTGAAATAGCACTATTAAAAATTTCATAAACAAATCTACGTGATCGATAATTAACTTGGTCAGTTTTTGTTCCTCTGACCCTTACATTCAAATAACCACAATTTTGCAAATTTCCAACAACTTTTTTTGTTCTTATATGTCGAATAATTCCGCGATCGTTTGCCTCATATAAATCAAACACAGGATGTGGCTGATACTCATCTTGTAAAGCTAAATTTTCAATATTATCATCGCTAATCGAGCCATTTACTCTATATACTCGTTGTCCTTCTGGAATATCATCGCAGAATAAAGTATAAACAAAATCTTTTCTAAACATTTCAGTCATATCTGTATCATCTCCTTTTACTGAAATTATCGTTCCAGCTGGTGTTGGTCTACCAATAGATTTTTTAGATTTTATGTTAATAACCGAACCAAGTGCATTTGCAGCATATAAGTTGTACTTTGGATGAACATGATAAGTTTCTTGTTCTTCCGTTGTCAGTCTCATATATTTCAAAATTTCTGTCATTATACTATAAAGATTTTATATCTCTAATTAAATTTTTACGTAATTTTTAATTAAATATAAAAATGCTATATATAATATAATGTTAAAATTGCGTGATATTGCCAAAAAGAGCATTATCAAAGCAGAAAAAATTACTACAGCATTTTCCGGATACGACAACAGTTACAAATTTGATAATCAAAATGTTTTAGCAAATTTTAACTCTACAAATTTATATCATCTTTTGCAACCAGTTATAGCTCAAGAACTTGCAGCTCACAAAAGTATCAAACTAATAGTACAATATCATACGATTTTATCAAAATTAAATGTAGTCGAAAAAGATATACTTGATATAATTTTTGAAAATGCAAATTTCGACAGCGAAATTTCAGAACCATATCTAACAGCTAAATCACGAAAAATATTAACTAGAACAAATATTGCCACAGTCGCCACTGAAATACACCAAGAAATAAAGAAAAAATTGGAGGAATTTACTTCATCTGGGTCAGGTTGGAAATTTGAAATGATGAAAGTTTTAATTCACACAGCAAAATATAACATACTTCGAGGTATTTCTTACATTGATCTCCCTAAAAAAATTAAAAACAAAAAATGCTGTATAAATGTTAAAAACAACGACAATCAGTGTTTTCGTTGGGCAATTTTGTCGGAGAGACATCCACAGAGTGACCACAGTGACCGAATTGAAAAGTATTTGCCATATAAAGAAAACTAAATCTCAACGGAATAACTGTTCCAGTGGTAGAAAATCAGATACCAAAGTTTGAAAAACAAAACAATATTTCAGTAAATGTTTTCGGACTAGATGAGCGAGAAAATGTTTATCCAAGATATATTTCAGAGACTGCTACACAAAAGACAATAAATTTATTAATTTTTTGAGGACATTACGTTTGGATAAAAAACTTTAATGGCTTAGTTGGCGGACAGTATAATAAAAATAAAAAAAAGAAATGTTTCTGTTACAGATGCTTACAAGGGTTTTCTAAACCTGAAGAACTACAGGAACATCTTAAATACTGTGTCAACATTCAAAGAATAACTATGCCCGGTGAAAAAGTCTTAAAATTTAAGAATTACGATCACAAGCTAAATATACCTTTCGTTATTTATGCGGATTTCCAGTGTTTACTCGTTCCAGTGGCTGGTGCAGAAAATAATCCTAATAAATCAAGTACAAGAAAAATACAGCAACATGTTCTTTGCGGAGTAGCTTATAAAGTAGTTTGTTGCGTCGACAATAAGTTTCATGTCCGGTTAAGTTATACAGATGTAAAGATGGTGAATCTGAAAGTCCAGCGGTGTGGTTACTAAAAAATCTTATATATGAAGTTAATAAAATTTCTAACAAATTATTTAAGACAGCTCCAATGAAATTAACGTCTAAACAACAACTTGAATTTGATGAAGCAGTTGATTGTCATATTTGCGAGGAGTTATTGGTAGACTCAAATGGAGTCTGTGATAAAGTTCGTGATCATTGTCATTTAACTGGTCAGTATCGTGGAGCGGCTCATAATAATTGTAATTTAAAATTTCATGCACCAAAGTTTATACCTGTCGTTTTACATAACTTTCGCGGCAATGATAGTTATATCATTGTAGAAGCTTTTGGCAATGAGGAAATTAAATCTAAACTAAAACTAAATAATAAGATAAAATGTATACCAAATAATTTTGAAAAGTATATGTCAGTTACTGTTGGTAAATTACGTTTTATTGACAGTCTGCAATTTATGGCAGCATCATTAGATGAGCTCTTAAAAGGTTGTAGCACTTTTAATAATCTGCGAAGTTGCTTTGGTGAAAACTATATCGATCTGACAAAAAAAGGTATCTTTCCATATGAGTATCTCAATGACTGGAGCAGATTTGATGAAACTTCTCTGCCCAGCAAAGACAAATTTTACTCACAGCTCAAAAATGAAGATATTACAGACGACGAGTATAAATATGCACAAAATATTTGGAATAAATTTAGTTGTCAAACATTTGGTGATTATCATGATATATATTTGAAAACAGATGTTTTATTACTAGCAGATGTTTTTGAAAGTTTTCGTCAAGTAAGCTACAGCACGTATGGACTAGATCCTTGTTGGAATTATTCTGCTCCTGGGCTGTCATGGGACGCTCTACTAAAAACAAGCAAAACAGAACTGGATCTCTTAACAGATGTCGATATGTTTAATTTTATTGAAGAAGGTACCAGAGGCGGAATTAGTGTTATAACAAAAAAATATGCAGTAGCTAATAATAAATATCTAAAAAAATTATGATAAAAATCTCCCATCTAATCATATTATTTATCTAGACTGTGTCAATTTGTATGGTTGGGCCATGTCAGAGCCAATCCCATGCGGTGGGTTTCATTGGATAACTCCAGATCAATTTCTTAAAGAAACTGAAAAAGATTTACCAGAAAATGTCAGTTATTTTGTTGAAGTCGGTCTAGATTACTCTAATTCGTTACATGATCTACACAACGACTACCCATTTTGTGCAGAGTCTATGATGATAGATTATAGCTTACTATCACCTGAGCAACGAGCCATGACAACAGCAAAAAATTCTATTGTTAATAAGTTAGTTCCAAATTTATTAAATAAAAGAAATTACGTGATACATTACAAAAATTTAAAACAAGCAGCAGATGCTGGACTAATTCTGAGAAAAGGCCATCGTGTGCTAAAATTTAATCAGTCTAGGTGGATGTTAAATTATATTGACTTAAATACCAAACGTCGTGCTGTGGCTAAGACTGAATTTGAGAAAAACTTTTTTAAGTTAATGAATAACTCAGTTTTTGGAAAGACAATGGAAAACATTAGAAAACGAGTTTTGATAGAAATTTTTAATGATGTAAATCGCAGAAATAAATTAGTTAACGATGACGGTTTTGTCAGCATGAAAATATTTAATGAAAATCTTGTTGCAATACAACAACGAAAGACAAATTTAAAGTTAAATAAACCTATTTATGTCGGTGCAGCTGTACTTTATATATCAAAGTGGCTAATGTATGACTTTCACTATAATTTTACCAAAAAGCAGTGGCCAGATTCGGAGTTGCTATTTACTGATACAGATTCGCTAGTTTATAATATAAAATGTGAAGATGTCTATGAGGATATTTATAAAAATAAAAATTTATTTATCAGATTATCTGACTAGTAGTGGATTTAATAATAATACAAATAAAAAAGTTATTGGTAAATTTAAGGA
Organism: Megalonaias nervosa; assembly: GCA_016617855.1. Lineage (NCBI taxonomy): Eukaryota > Metazoa > Mollusca > Bivalvia > Unionida > Unionidae > Megalonaias > Megalonaias nervosa. The sequence goes on from JAECUM010010208.1 coordinate 24,414, forward strand.
CGAATTTATGTTTGTGCCGGTGAGAGTTTGCTGGACTTCGAAGTAAAATGTACGCAGTTATTCTTGACGATAATAAACTGACAAAGAAAGCGAAAGGAATTCCACGTGATTATGTAAAGAAATGTATGAAATTTAATGATTTCAAATCAGCACTAAATAATAATGTCAATTTTATTAAGACAAATGTCATTAGATCAAATCATCACAAACTTGAAACTGATACGATTATTAAACGTGGACTAGGTAATTTTGATGATAAAGATATTGTAAAGATGGAATTAATACTTTAGCACTTGGTCATTATAGAAGGGAGATAATACTGTTCCAGCTTGTTTAAAAGTCGTATCTGGATTGTCGAACATAGATTGGTTCGAATGCACTTTATGTCAGTATTGATTTTCAGACTATCTGTAATAAAGCGCTGCTTTTGATTTCCGGGTTTATTAGTGAGTTCGTTTTGTCTGTTAAGTGATTTCCAGGTGTATTAGTCTGTCTGTCTGTTTCTAAAACAGAATTCCCTGAATCTTTACAGGCTTGGTAAAAACCCACCTATTGATTTTCAGACCTGCCTATAATGTACACGTAAAGGATGATAGTGACCATGAAAATGTCTATGCCTATAATGCAAACAGCCCTGTCATTTTTTTCTGTATAAATACACAGCCGCTTCGTTTTTCTGTACATTATATTTTAGATTTCGCGATTAAACACACACACACACACACACACACACACACACAAACACACACACACATATACATATATATATGTGTGTATTTTCACACAGGTAACTGGTAAGTATATAGTAATTTCTCGAATATATACATGTAACCGAATCTCATAGCTCAGTGCAGGAATATTGGATTCTTGTATTGAAGGTCTGTGGTTCGATTCCCATCACTGGCATATGTCGGTGGGTATGGTCCTGGGCTACCAAAAAATTTTTAAAAGATGGGGGGCTCCACCCCAAGGTTTCATGTAATCCAAATCACGTTTTGCACTTACCCCAGGGATTAATTTGGTGGGGGTTATATGAAACCGCAATGCCTAGACAATCCTCTGAATCTCTAAAGTTTTGTTTCGTTTAGTGATTCGCTGGGGGATGTGTCTATGCAAGGAGCCCCCTAAAATAACCAGTAGCATGCGTGAGCTCTCTACCTCATTGAAGAGTACCCCATAAAGAAACATTCAGAAAGAATGTTGCCAAAAAGAAAACTTTGTGAGGTGCCAATAACGGTCATAAGAAAGACATCATCATGCAAAAGGACCCCTCAAAGGAACCACAGGCAATGAAGGGGTCCCAGTGACGGGTAACCGCTTATGATGCTACTAGTTATTTTTTATATTTTGTATAGTATATTTTTTACCGTAGTATATATTTTTATTATATACTTAAAGTATAGTATATTTTTATTGTAGACTTAAACTTAAAAAAATTACAATAAATTTTTTGAGGAGAGAGTGGTGGTGAAAAAAAAAAAGTCAGAATATATTTATTTTGAAGGGGTGGGTGTCTCTGGTCTAGAATCCGCTTTTGGTTTAGGATCCGCCTATTACTTTACTGAAAAAAAAAGTTATATGACATATTAGCCACTCCAATAAAATATGTTTAGTCTTATTTTGAGCTGAAAATGACTCCTTAAAAAGATTATAAAATAGAAAGTTTTATAGGAGAATTCTTGGTTTGGTTTAGGATCTGCCTATTAGATTACTGCTACATCAATATATCTAATAATGCACAAGTTCCCAGGATAATTAAAACTTTTAATCATGATTGAGCTATTTGGACATGTTCCCATCTTTTAAGATCCAAAAATATGCATTTTCAGTATGCAATTATCATCAAGGTTTCTCAGAAAGGTTCCAATCTTAAAAGATGCAGTCCAAAAATATGCATTTTTTATAATATGACTCTCACAAACAGAGCATGTTGAAAATCACACTCTCCAATTAATTAACATGTCTTGAGTATAAATGCAAACTCAAAAGTAACTGTTGACCTTTTACAATCAAATTCCCATCCTAGCACATCTCACTAAGTCTATTTTGTTCAATCTATGGTGGTGTGTTTATTAACAGATAATGTGATTATGACACGGTACAGCCTTGTTGTTATTTGGACCAACAATATGCTCTCCATCACTTGATATTACTTTGAGATTACTATGATATACAAGAACCAAACAGTGATAGTGACAGTCCATACAACATAAACTTGATTGGGTAAATTGAGGTCATAGCGATAGATAATTGTGGACCGATTTCCATACCAAGATGTAAGCTGAATGCATCTTCCACCAATCCAGTGCATCATATTTTCTATACCAAGGTGCTAAGCTGAATGCATCTTCTACCAATCCAATCCATCAAAACTTTCTATAACAAAGCGTTAAGATGAATTCATCTTCTACTAATCCATCAAAACTTTCTGAACACTGTTAATCCATGTCTGAATTGGCTGACATAAAGTTATTTTCCAAAAAGCCAATGATGGCAATCAATATTATTAAACTAGAGACCCAAGTAAGCCTAGCATCACTAACTTATTAATTGACATGTATCATCTTGTGAGTGCAAATTCACAAATATGTTGAAAGTGAAGAATGGAAAGAAAAGCTTGGAACACATACATACTGGCATATAGGCTATTAAAGTTAGTGTCATTCATCTTTTTTACATAACAGCATTGTCCCCTGGATTTCCACATGCCCCTGAGGAATAGATCCTGATTAAAAAATTAAAATCTTATCATAGCCACAGCTTAAAGTACCGGGTTATAAAATGCTACTTGGCATTAGAGAAGGACTTAATCTGTGTAGTGACTATTAATATCAGGGTCTGACTCACACAGCTATGATGTCATAGCCTCAATGTGGTTGATTTGATCCTATACCTAACAATGAAGCAAATAAAACTATTCTTCTACAGTGATAGTGACAGTCCATATACATAAATTTAATTGGATAAATTGAGGTCACAGCGTTAGATAACTGAGGACTGATTTCCATACAAGATGTAAGCTGAATGCATCTTCCACCAATCCAGTGCATCAAAACTTTCTGTACCAAGATGTAAGCTGGATGCATCTTCTACCAATCCAATGCATCAAAACTTTCTGAACTGTTAATCCATGTCTGAACATCTCCTGTGAGAACTGATAACTCTTGCATGCACTGTCCACCACAGAATTTGTTCATATAGTTATTTTCCCAACAGCCAGTAATAACAAATTATGTTATTAAACATGAGAACCAAGTGGGCCTGACATCATTAACCTGGTAGTTGACATGTATCATCTAATGAGTGCAAATTCACACACATGTTGAAAGTGTAGAGGGGAAACAAAAGTTTGGAACAAGTAGTAGCTATATAGGCTATTAAAGTTAGTGTCATTCATCTTTCTTACCTCACCAGTATTCTCCCCTGGGGATCCACATGACCCTGGGTAATAGACCCTGATTCAAAACTTATAAATCTTTCCATAGCCACAGCTTATAGTACCAGCATATATAATCTTACATTAGAGAAGGACGGACTTAATTTGTGTACTGACTATTAATTCTAGGGTCTGTCCTTCACCTAGCTATGATGTCATACCCTCAATGTTTGACTAAAGATATAGTTATATTAAGACTATTAGGCAAATTATATTGGTATGTTTATGCTAACCACACTTTGTTTATGCTAACCACACTCTGTCTATGATGACAGATAATGTGAAATTCTGGCAGTAATTCATTTTCCAAATATGGCTTGCTATGGCATGTTTGGATATTCTGTGAAATGTTATTCAATGTACACCATATTTGCTACAATCTGTTTGTTTCTAAATATGGCAGCAATGTCCTAATATGGCACATGAAAGAAAGGCTGAAAACATAATTAGTTATCAGTTAAACTAATATGGTTGTCCACTTCCTAAAAGTACACAATAATTAAATGTGACCATGGTGATGGAGCTGTAAATTTATTAGATAGACATGGAAATGAATGAAATTTCATGGCTCCATCTCAAAGAGAATTACAATATAAGTGCTAAATACAATACAAAAATTGATCAATTAGATTGCAATTAAGATGCATGTGTGCATCATAGTTCTTCCATCTCTATTTCAACCTTCTTTTATTCCACTTGCATGCAGAAACAAAACTAAATTGTTCAAATAGTGACCTTTGACCTTGATCATGAAAATAGGATCCTAAATGTGAAATGCGAGACAGCTTCCAACAAAAATATATTTGTATGTCATATTTCATCCATTTTGTTTCTTGAATAGCTCTTAAGTTACAGCACTAGCATTTAGCATGTTTACAGCAGTTTTGTTACTGTAAGTGGGGGTGGTGGGGGCGTTAGACATTGATATGTATTGAGCAGGTTTTCATAATGAATCTGCAATAAAAGACATCAGACATGCAATTAAATTTATGTTATAAACACCTGCATCCTTTAAGTAATAGTCATTCTGTATTTTGTGTTGAGCCTGTAATCAGCCATTAGTTTTAAAATCAGATTTGGTTCTTCAGTATTCACAATACTAATGATATAAGAGAACTGGAACCAGTCTAGAAATGGGTGAAACAATATGGGTTTGGCTTGTGAGGATTGGTTGATAATGCATGCAAAATTTTAATAAAAAGAATCTCTTGCGATCTCATCCTAGATGTAACTGAATCAAATGCAGACAATATTTTATTGATGCAATTTCAGTCCTTTTCCAGAAACATTGCTAAAATTACCATCCAACTCTTCGGTGCAGAATTGAAAACACGTTACAAACTGACATAGATCCAAAAACTGATGTGAATCACCTGGTTTTCTCTTTGTGTCTGTGACATGGATTATTAACATAGCTTTAACAATGTCTGTCGTACTGCTACAATATATGCAGTATGGCAGTTTATATGTCTAGCGATGGGGCATCATGCCACAGACATGTGGCATCATGTACCACCCAGTCACACTATCTTGCCACCAGGCTGACCAGACCTAACACTAACCTCTTAATGCTGAGTGCCTAGTGAGGCAGCTGCTAGTACCATTTTTGTTAATAAGTCTTTAAAATGGCTTGGCAGGGGGTTCACACCCATGACCTCCCACATCTGAGGCAGACACTCTAACCACTTAGGCCACTGGAGCAGTCTGGTTTTCTCTACATTACATTAGTTTAAAATGCCATCATATAAACAGAATATTCTTATTTCAGATGAAAAATGTTTCATTTATTCAGCTCAAGGACTGTGGGGGAAAATTCCAGAGTTCTTGCCAAAAACTCAGATGTTGGAAAGACTCAAATAAACAACATCAAAACAGATAAGGAGAATATCCTGCAGCAGTAGGGAGAAGAAGTAACTGGAAAGTGAATGATTCTAAATTCCAATTGATGTTTGTACCTAGATTTAAATGATGTTTTTTAATGGTTTTGCTGTGGACAACATAATATAAACAACATTGGATAAATATATCACACTTAGGAATTAATAACTATTAACGAATATTCACTTGAAATCATTCTTATGACAAGAATAACCCTCTGTAGGTGTTGGTTTTCCTGTGAGGTGATTTCCCTAGAAATGTGTTGATGGTGGAATGTAGAAGGTGTGTAAGTGAAGTCCTCTTGCTTCCAGTGAGTCAAATGTGGGTCTGCTGAGCTACATGCTACTGCTGGTAACTGCCACACAGGGTAACAGGTAACCATTGTTCATTGTAGCTACAGATGAGTGAGAAGACAGCCGGTGGACACATGGTACTAATGACATGGAAAAATGGGAACCAGCCTGGAAAAATTGGTGAACATAAAATAGAGTATATATCGGTTTGGCTGACCAGGATTGGTTAATAATATAAGTTATGTTTTAGGGAAAAGAATCTTTTAAGAGCTTATCCAAGTTGTAAGTGAACAAAAAATAGAGACATTGTTTTATTGATGGAATTTCAGTCCTTTAACAGTCTTGAGTTTGGAACACTCATTACTAAAATTAGCACCTGACTCTTTGGTGTGGAATTGAAAGCACATGTTTCAAACCCATGCAGGTCCAGAAAATGCCACAGCTCATATCCTTTCCTCTAGACAGAAGCTGACATCCAGGTTTCATCTATACTGATAAATACAGGTTTGATCATAAGCACTCAAAAATGTTAAGTTATTGAATTTTTAATATCATGGTGTTTGCATAGGTTTACTATGGGAACTGAATTAGTACCGCGAGTCCTATAGACAGCCACAGCAATACAGTGACTCCACATATGCAAGTGCAATTAACTTTACTATAAATGGAATCATATGGTTCTATTTGTGGATAACAAGCAACATTAATACCTTTTGTAAACCACTGAGTGACTTTCAGTAGGATATTCAACACATTTTCAGATATATCAACTGTTGCCAAGAAGGGGGGAGGGTGAACAGTGTATAGATTTGACTATGTTAGGTGGAGTGTTTTGCATTTTGGTTTATATCTAAGCAATACATATATCAAATTTATACAATTTACCATTTATAGAGTAATTACAGTAAGCAATATGATATTTCCTAGTTGTGTTTTGAAACATAATGCTTTACCGGTGGATATGATCACTTGGGTCTCTTCCACCATACTTAATGGTGATGACCTGTCATGACTTTGCATCCCATTAATTTCTTTCTGTGAATGTTTTGAAAGTTCACATTTTGCATTTAAATGGACTTATCTACCTTACTTAAGTTTTAAATTATATGTCTTCTGGGAGGAATTTTAGGTAATTTTTCTCATTTAAATCTCTTTTTCTGTAATAATACATGTACATATAGATGGTCACCTTGATGTTTTACTCATTATTTACATAATATGACAAGGCTGATAATATATTTCAGTATTAAATTGAAGAGAGATAAATGGTGATATTAAAAAAGATGATTCTCATTAGACAGCTTTATTTTAATATTTTTTTCTGATTCTCTTAAATAAAGCTCAAATATTTAAATGTTGCCTGAAATGCACCATTGCTCTTTAGGTGAACATGAACTTGCAATATAATTTAATATTCACTAAGGTAATCCTTGACAAGCAGAGCTATGCACATTGCTTTCTTATGTATTGATCTACTATTTCTAGGGCTGTCATGAAAATCAAGAGAAGATATAGGACACACTGTACTAATGATATGGAAAAATGGGAACCAGCCTGGAAATTGGTGAACATAAATAGTATATACATGGGTTTGGCTGATCAGGATTGGTTAATAATGTAAGTTATGTTTTAGGAAAAAGAATCTTTTGAGAACTTATCCTAGTTGTAAGTGAAAAAAAAAATAGAGACTTTGTTTTATTGATGGAATTTCAGTCCTTTAACAGTCTTGAGTTTGGAACACTCATTACTAAAATTAGCACCTGACTCTTTGGTGTGGAATTGAAAGCACGTTTCAAACCCATGCAGGTCCAGAAAATGCCGTGGCTCATATCCTTTCCTCTACACAGAAGCTGACATCCAGGTTTCATCTATACTGATAAATATAGGTTTGATCACGGGCACTCAAAAAATTTAAGTTATTGAATTTTTAATATCATGGCGTTTGCATAGGTTTACTATGGGAAGTTAGTACCATTAGTCCTGGTGGGCTGGCCTTGTTGGTAAGATGTCAGAAAGTCACAATTCATCTCAACTTCATCTATAGCTGTCTAACGCTAGCCTTTATAAAAACCGAAAACAATAATTGAGCTGAGTAATTATTCAAGGTTGATAAGTTTCATGAAAGCTGGGACTGATCGGGAGAGCTTGTTTGAGTCTACATCACTCTTAAAATTTGTACTGTGTGTTTAACCCTTACAGTTCTGATTGTTCTGGATTTGAGTCAATAGTTGTAATGACAAATAGCCATAAATATAAATGTCTAAATCAGATTCTTAAATTACTGCAAGTATCAGGGTAATTTTAAACAAAGCCTTAATAACAAAAAAAAGACCCAACCTAGATATGCATTTATCAAACCAAGTATAACATTTAGAACATCCAATTATTTTCATGTTATTGCTAAAGAAGAATTTGGGAAAACAAAATTATGACAGTAATTTCTTGTGACCTGAAGTTACATAACAACATTAAATTTTCAGTGCTTCAAACAATAACTGAAATTTTGATTTTGTCCCATGATGGTAGTCCTGGTGATGTAGTCTTGCACCAGTATGCAGTATTTTAAAGCCCATTCCTATCTTTCAGCCTTGACTTCAGTAACCAGTATTTACTACTTATTGGTCTACCGCCTGTACACCCTACTGATGACTTTTGATGCCATTGTGTAACACTGCAAACTAACTGGAATATAAAGCTGACCTGTGCCACTGTTTCTTCCATGTTTTCAAAGTCCATATATCATATTATATTATGCATCAAAACAAATGGCCAGAAATTAAAGTTAAACTTGAAACTATGTTTTCCAGATAATGAACAGTTACAGCATCACCAACCATGTGAAAAATAGGTAAAAAAAAGTAGCAGAACCTAATTTTTCTGCTTTAGATGCAAACAGAAAACGTTATTATATAGTCTCTTTGAAACACAATTGGTTCCTTCCTGATGATGTATTGCAAAGAAGCGGACATGGCACATATGGATATTGCACACACAGCAACCAGACAGTTTCATGACAAACTTTTTCCTGACAACAGGGTGTACATATCTCTTTTTAGCCCACGTAAGTGTGTATATGCACCTTGTTGCTGATTTGACAGCACAAGAATCTCTCTGGAAACACCATTTTCCCTCACAGTTAACTGTTTTCTTCCTGAAAAGTTGACAATCAGATCTCTTCCAAATTCCTGGATAAAGTTATCATGAGTGTATCGGGCACTGCTTACCTGCCTGGTTGATACCTGTTTGTAGATCAGGTAAGCATTAACTAGACAACAATCAATGATGAATCAAATAATGTACCAAGTGTATTTTTTGCTTGGATATCTCACAGCATATTGCTTTCTCAACTGGTCATGAATATCTACTCCATTCATATGATTATTGTATAAACAAACAGCCTTTGGCTAGATGACATTAATCTTTTCTCCTCCCACCTGTTGCTTGAAGACCACATCATCAATGTTGTTGTGAATAACTGCAACAATGTTGTTGTCATTCCATGCAGAGATTAGTTATCAGTTAAACTAATATTCTTTTATTCCACTTGTATGCAGAAACAAAACTAAATTGTTCAAATAGTGACCTTTGACCTTGAGCATGAAAAGAGGATCCTAAATGTGAAATGCAAGACAACTTCCAACAAAAATATATTTGTATGTCATATTTCATCCATTTTGTTTCTTGAATAACTCTTAAGTTACGGCACTAGCATTTAGCATATGTATTGAGCAGGTTTTCATAATGAATCTGCAATAAAAGACATCAGACATGCAATTAAATTTATGTTATAAACACCTGCATCCTTTAAGTAATAGTCATTCTGTATTTTGTGTTGAGCCTGTAATCAGCATTAAATTTAAAATCAGATTTGGTTCTTCAGTATTCACAATACTAATGATATAAAAGAAATGGAACCAGTCTAGAAATGGGTGAAACAATATGGGTTTGGCTTGTGAGGATTGGTTGATAATGCATGCAAAATTTTAATAAAAAGAATCTCTTGCGATCTCATCCTAGATGTAACTGAATCAAATGCAGACAATATTTTATTGATGCAATTTCAGTCCTTTTCCAGAAACATTGCTAAAATTACCATCCAACTCTTTGGTGCAGAATTAAAAACGCATTACAAACTGACATAGATCCAAAAACTCAGATGTTGGAAAGACTCAATAAACAACATCATAACAGATACGAAGAATATCCTGCAGCAGTAGGGAGAAGAAGTAACTGGAAAGAGAATGATTCTAAATTCCAATTGATGTTTGTAACTAGATTTAAATGATGTGTTTTAACGGGTTTGCTGTGGACAACATAATATAAACAACATTGGATAAATATATCACACTTAGGAATTAATAACTATTAATGAATATTCCCCTGAAATCATTCTTATGACAAGAATAACCCTCTGTAGGTGCTGGTTATCCTGTGAGGTGATTTCCCTAGAAATGTGTTGATGGTGGAATGTAGAAGGTGTGTTAAGTGAAGTCCTCTTGCTTCCAGTGAGTCAAATGTGGGTCTGCTGAGCTACATGCTACTGCTGGTGACTGCCACACAGGGTAACAGGTAACCATTGTTCATTGTAGCTACAGATGGGTGAGAAAACAGGCAGTGGACACACAGTACTAATGATATGGAAAAATGGGAACCAGACTGGAAATGGGTGAACATAAAATAGAGTATATATGGGTTTGGCTGACCAGGATTGGTTAATAATGTAAGTTATGTTTTAGGAAAATGAATCTTTTGAGAGCTTATCCTAGTTGTAAGTGAAAAAAATAGAGACATTATTTTATTGATGGAATTTCAGTCCTTTAACAGGCTTGAGTTTGGAACACTCATTACTAAAATTAGCACCTGACTCTTTGGTGCAGAATTGAAAGCATATGTTTCAAACCCATGCAGGTCCAGAAAATGCCATGACTCATATCCTTTCCTCTACACAGATGCTGACATCCAGGTTTCATCTATACTGATAAAGATAGGTTTGATCATAAGCACTCAAAAATGTTAAGTTATTGAATTTTTAATATCATGGTGTTTGCATAGGTTTACTATGGGAACTGAATTAGTACTGTGAGTCCTATAGACAGCCACAGCAATACAGTGACTCCACATATGCAAGAGCAATTAACTTTACTATAAATGGAATCATATGGTTCTATTTGTGGATAACAAGCAAAATTAATACCTTTTGTAAACCACAGAGTGACTTTCAGTAGGATATTCAACACATATTCAGATATATCAACTGTTGCCAAGAAGGGGGGAGGGGGAACAGGTTGTAGATTTGACTATGTTAGGTGGAATGTTTTGCACTTTGGTTTATATCTAAGCAATACATGTATAAAATTTATACAATTTACCATTTATAGAGTAATTACAGTAAGCAATATGATATTTCCTAGTTGTATTTTGAAACATAATGCTTCAGATATGATCACTTAGATCTCTTCCACCATGCTTAATGGGGATGACCTCTCATGACTTTGCACCCCACTAATTTCTTTCTGAGAATGTTTTGAAAGTTCATATTTTGCATTTAAATGGACTTATCTACCTTACTTTAGTTTTAAATTATGTCTTCTGTGAGGAATTTTAGGTAAATTTTGTCATTTAAATCTCTTTTTCTGTAATAATACATGTACATTTAGATGGTCGCCTTGATGTTTTACTCATTAATTACATAATATGACAAGGCTGATAACATATTTCAGTATTAAATTGAAGAGCGATAAATGGTGATATTAAAAAAGATGATTCTCATTAGACAGCTTTTTATTTTAATATTTTTTTCTGATTCTCTTAAATAAAGCTCAAATATTTAAATGTTGCCTGAAATGCACCATTGCTCTTTAGGTGAACATGAACTTGCAATATAATATAATATTCACTAAGGTAATCCTTGACAAGCAGAACTATGCACATTGCTTTCTTATATATTGAACTACTATTCCTAGGGCTGTCAAGAAAATCAAGGGAGGATATAGGACACACAGTACTAATGATATGGAAAAATGGGAACCAGACTGGAAATGGGTGGACATAAAATAGAGTATACATGGGTTTGGCTGACCAGGATTGGTTAACAATGTAAGTTATGTTTTAGGAAAAAGAATCTTTTGAGAGCTTATCCTAGTTGTAAGTGAAAAAAAAAAAAATAGAGACATTATTTTATTGATGGAATTTCAGAACTTTAACAGTCCTGAGTTTGGAATACTCATTACTAAAATTAGCACCTGACTCATTGGTGCGGAATTGAAAGCATATGTTTCAAACCCATGCAGGTCCAGAAAATGCAGTGGCTCATATCCTTTCCTCTACACAGAAGCTGACATCCAGGTTTCATCTATGCTGATAAATATAGGTTTGATCATAAGCACTCAACAATTTTAAGTTATTGAATTTTTAATATCATGGTGTTTGCATAGGTTTACTATGGGAACTGAATTAGTACCATCAGTCCTGGTGGGCTGGCCTTGTTGGTAAGATGTCAGTAAGTTCCTTTCCTGAAGCCGGGCAGCCATTTCTGAATTGTATGCCAGCATAGGTTTGGAATTTATTTCTTGCAAGCTTGGGCTATGCTGAATATTTAATGTGCAGCTTAGATGCAATGTAGAAAGTATGCTAGTTCTCTGTGGAGTGAGTATATTCAATTGCAGCTTGAGGTTGTTCTTTTGTTCAGGCTGGATAATCTCTGCATAGCAGGCTGCTAGTTGTTTGTCTTCGTTGTTTACCAAAACTATCTTTTTTTTCCATTCACACTCTTGAAGAGCCTACTTTCACAATGGGACTGTGTTCTTTGCCTCAACAGTTGCTGTGCCTCAACAGTTGCTGGGCCTCAACAGTTGCTGGGTTCAAGAGTCCTGAGATGGGTGAGTCCACTTGCATTGGTAATGTAACGCTATCATCTAATTGGCTTGCTTGGGATGTGGAAGGTTGACAGTCTCTGCTGTATTCTCACTTATCTTGTAGAATTCCAATTCAGTGTCATTGGATTATAGGATGTTTTGGCATTTGGAGCAGATGGATGTGATTTTCTTTTCACTCAAATGCCTATCAAGTGTCAAGCTATTAAGCTGTGTATACAATATTTATGCAACTGAACTATACATGTATATCCATAATGTCTGGTTCTCCCAACTGTTTCATCTGGTCTGGTTGCTTGTCATGCAGAATTCATGCTTAAGTGAGTGACTAATATAGCCAGTTAATTTGTTTTGAGTGGCGTTGTCCACTGTACAGTATATAAGAAGTGCAAGAACAGACTGCAAAATATAAAATAAAAGGGACTGAAACAAAGATGAAAACTAGTATTATTTAAAAATGGCTGAAGAACAGAGAGCCAAATTCCCTCTTATTGAACTTGGCAGATTTTGTCCAAATTATGCTTCTTCTCTAGGTAGTGTTTCAATTACTGAAGGGCTATAGATGGTTAATACATTGTCATAACCTGCATTTTTTGAGTGAAAACACACGCATGTATATCATTCCACACACTATTTTGATGCAGTGGCATAAATTCACAGTTCACAAGAGAATGCAACTCTTGATGACATCATAACAACAACATTTATTTACACCAATTAAAACCAAGTCTCAAACTAAACATTTTTCAAAAACACTACCATTACCCGTTGCAAAATGAAATATTTATACATTCAATGAAATGATTTCAATTTCACTTATTCTCTTTTCTTCCAATCAGCAATTCCTCCTAAATATTCTTATTAACTACAGTATTCTGACAGAGCAAATCAACTTCCTGCAATAATAGGCAGCCAATCTGCAATTCAGCAAGTGATAACAATGTGACTCACAGCTGACATTCAGCAACACTGTGTATGGTATAACATGCATCCGTTGTTACTCATGTTCAGAGATGGTTCAATGTCATTATCATTTGTGTAGCTTCACAACTTTTTTTATGATATCAACATTCAAGTTTATTTAAATCAAAGTATTCGGATTTTCTATTGGCTAAATAAGCAATTATAATTAAACAGTAAATTTTCAATCCTTTATGAGACTCTTGATAATGAACTTATTTTTACCAATTTAATGTTTTGAAATTTGTTTCATAACTGTACGGATGACAATAAAATAAATGGATAAAACCTTTTCTTGTAACTTTTTGTTTTCTATCTCTGATTATTTCTCTTCTAAAGAAACAAGTTAAAAAGTAGATTCATTGATTAAGGTACTGGACATTCATATTGCAAATTAGGTTTCAGAAAAATAGGTAATGCGCCAAATCTGATAGTCTTTTTATTGACAAATAAACCATTTTATTATATCATTCTTTTTCCTATCTGATTCTTTAGCAACTGCAACAAAATCTCTCCCAAGACCAAAATTATGATAATTATAAGAAATTCTTTAGAATGCTGAGTTAACTTTTTTAATGTATTTTTCCAATAAACTTTCTATGTCATATTGTTATTGCTCAGCCATATAATTTTTATGCACTACACAACGATTTCAAAGACACAAGCAGACTTGTCTGAACTGCATCAAAACAAGTGATGTAACACAAAATATACAAGACACTGTCTGGTTGAAAGTATGCCAAGAAGAGTATAAAGGAATACATAAATGTCATTTGATATCCATACTTTTATAAACTAACATAATGTTCAACTTAAATGAGAGGTATCACTGTGCAATGAGGATACTTCTGAAAAGGTGAAAGTAAATGTTTAAGTGCATCAATACCAAGGACTTAGCTTGGATACAGACTACGAATACAAGTCACCCAATTCAGTCTCCATTGTTTTTAATCAATGCATTAATAGCGAATTTGTCACATGAGTTAACATTAACATTTTCTCTCATTATATGTTTTGCTTTCATATTATCTACAAGTTTCAAGTTATCAAAAATATGGGTAACCCAAGCCTGTGAGAGGAATCCTTGATAATTTGTCAAAGACGTACATTTGTTTACCCATCTGAGACTGTATGATACATATTCAATGCATTTATAGCCATCCTTGATTAGTTTTTGTACGTGACTGAGTTTAATTTATGATTTTCACTTCTTTATTTTACTTAATACCAACACATCCTTACTTTCTGTTCATGCGTTCTACCTTGGTAATATCGAAACAGTGCATGACTTTATGCAGGTTCTGGAATATTTCTAAGAGTGACGGCTGAAACATGGTATGTTCCATGAAAAATGAACTAGATAATAACTGTAAAAACTACTAGTATCTTATTGAACATAGGAAAATAAGACTGTTATCCACACACTTTAGATTAGAGACCTCCCTATTCATTACTTACAGGCAGCCATCTTATTTTGCTATGTTCTTTCCAACTATAAAGGAAAAATGTGTCCATTGTTAGCTGTTACTAAATCACGACAATGACCATACAAAGAAAATCAGAAGATTGAGTCTACTTAAGGAAAAAGTAGTCATATTCATCTATGAAGGTAAAGTTTGTATTGGAAAACTTGCTATAAGTTATGACTTAACGTAGGAACATTGTAGTCACATTCATAATGAAGGTTGTTGTTGTTGTTGTTGTTGTGGGGCTTAACGCCATTTTTCAGCACACGAGAGGCTATACATGGCGGCCAGTATTAATGGTGGAGGAAGAAACCGGGAAATCCGCGGAAAGAACCACCAACCCACGAGAAGCTACTGGCAAGCTTTCTCACATATCCACATTCGCCGAATGTTAGATTCGAACCCACGCAGACTGAGGTGAGATGGCAGTGGTCCGTAACGGAGAGCGCTTTAGACCACTCGGCCACTCGGGGCCCCCATAATGACGGTAGAGTTGTATTAAGGAAAGCTTGCTATATGACTTGTTTAGAATAGAATGTTGGAATACTGTAAGAAATGTGAAATTGAAATGGATAGGAGACTTTATAAGAGTTACAAATTTCAAGTCTGGTAACACTTGTATGTTAACATTTACAGATCTGTATCACATGACGGTTACAGCTATAGTCATATGGAAAGACTGTATCACATGATAGTTACAGCTATAGTCATATGGAAGGTCTGTATCACATGATGGTTACAGCTATAGTCATATGGAAGGTCTGTATCACATGACGGTTACAGCTATAGTCATATGGCAGGTTTGTATCACATGATGGTTACAGCTGTACTCATATGGCAGGTCTGTACCACATGATGGTTACAGCTGTAGTCATATGGCAGAAAACATAGTCTGCTCAGCAAAATTGGAAATTGTTAAGGAATAAATTATCATGGTGTGGTATTTTTAAACTGTAATGTTTAGCTAATCACTCGCAAATTAAAGGACATTATGTACATTTTGTAAGTCAATAGGTAAACTGTTCACATCTATAAATACCCAACAATAATCATTAAATCCATACAATTCCAATTTGTGTTCTTTGCTGGCATACAATCAGGGGATTCCAGGAATAAAAGATAGTACATAGTTTTCTTTCATAAGCGTCTTTACAAACTGGAAGAATACATAGCCACATCTTTGACCCACTTCATTCATTATCATTGTGCATCTAAGTGTATCAATGAGCCATACTTGTCAGACAATCTTTGACACACTTCATTCATCATCACTGTGCACCTACTTTAAGTGCATCAATAACCCTTATTTGTCAGGCATACATAACTTAACATGTACATTATTACCACAGGAGTCTGATATTTTATCAATAAAGTATGATGAAATCTCTGACAACACGAAATCACCTAATCGGTACTATAAACAGTATTTATACTTTCCATGATCAATTTCAATTTTCAGTGAAAAAGAATAACATATGGTCAAATTCAATGCAAACAAACCATTACAAACAATGGATAGAAACAACTTATAAGTATATAAATATTAATAAAAATGTAATGACATGAAACAAAAATAATTGACCTTCAGCATTTTTTATTGTGATGCATATTAAACCTCAAAATACAGGGCAAAAATTGTGTTCCATTTTTACTTTATGAACTAAAACTTATGAACCATAACTATCATAGTTATTCTTGCATGATCGTTTCAAGATATATTTGCACAAAATTAATCATATATGACTGTTACTCTTGCATGATCAGGGACCATGCAAATGCATAAATTATATGCTGAAAAGTTTTAAAAAGTGTTTAGACACAGAAATATTACCCCAGCAGAATGTGAATAAAAATGATTATGTACAGAAGATGCCTCAAAGTGAATACTGCAGAATGCAATGTTTGAGTATAAAACATGTCTCCAAGTGTGTACATGTATTTACCAATGCATGGTTCTCTGAATAAAGTAAAATATTATATATGCCTTCTCAGTTGTCACTACAGGCATATTTCTCACTTAATATGAATCGATTTAAGATGGTAACTGTGCCAATGAAGCCCGCATTTTTGCGCCCGCATTTATTACCTACCCCTGCAAATTTTTTGGGGCACATGCATCATATTCTTCAGCTAACTGACCTGGTTGCTTATAACACGGTTCAGTCTATAAAACGGTCGGTTTCTATGGCTCCCAACTACCATGTTATAGTGGGGTCACACTGTACTTGTCAGCATTCATACATGACCCTCATGCAAGAAAATGAGCTTACGTTTTCAATGTTACTTATGCAAAAGTCCATTTTTAAAATGTTGGTAAACACATTTAAGCTATGTACAGGTGACATTACATTTCAGGAAATAAAAGTAATGTTAATTTTGCTCAACACATATTTTTTTCTCTTTTCTTCAGAGCAATGAAGGGAAGAGTAGCCACCACAGGGAGAAAGAGGGACTTTCTTGGGCCATAAAAAACTGCAGAACCACAGTGTTGACGTGGACACTATTATTACAGACAAGAATATTCAGATACAGAAATGGATCAGAAAGAATATGAAAGCCACACACTATTGCTGTGTGACATCTTGCCAAGGGTATGTAGATATTGCAACTTTTACTACACTGAATGATACCATCTGACAAAACTCATATACAAGCACAAATAGTAATATACAGTTGTGTGTTTAAAGTTATATTAAAGTTGGACAGTGAACATATCACTTTCAATACATTTAGCCCACCCCCATTAATATTTCTACCCCCTTCCCCTCCCCATACATACACACTCAGAAGGGAGAAACTAACTAAAGCAAATCAACTCGGACTTCACAGACTTTAATGAAAACAAAGCCAACACAGTCTTTCTTGTAGCACATATTCAAAATCATATATTGCAGCAAAAATTATTACTATTATTATCCATTCATTAAACTATGAATTTATATGTATGTTAAAATGAATACTATTTAAGTCTTGTTTCCAATTCCATTAATTCTCTTTGGTAAATTGTCAGTGTGAATATAGGCAGCAGATGACATTTTTCAGTTTCTTGACTTACTGGTGTAACAATTGTTTTTCAGACTATGTCGAAGAATTGATGGCAGCACTGGAGAAGTGGTCAGGAATCCCAAGTCAGCTGACAGACAGTTATTGCCACCTCTATGCAGCCATGTATCTATTATGACTGAAAACAGAATATACAGCAAATTTTTAAACTTGAATAAAATTAAGTTATTTCATATATCCTGGTTTTCTGTTACTTATTTCATGTTTTCTGAGTCAAGGCCTTTAGCATAAAATTAGATTTGACTACAGTACAACCAGTGTTAGGAAGCTAAATGAACCAAAAGTGAACATGAACAGACAGCAATATGTTTTTAATGTCATGGCATCGAATCTGTTCTAGACATGAAATTATAGAGGATTAAAAGTTTTCATGAGAATTTCCAAGATAATGGACAAATGATTTTAGCAGGATCTATTATCAAAATAAAAGGTTTGGGTAGAAATTCCACACTCAAGTAAAGTGATATATTTTGTCAATAAAGGAGACATTTTATGAAAAAGAATTTTAAGAATAAGTCTCACATGTGTATAAAGCAATCACTTCTCCTGAAATTGAACCTGATAGTGGCACCATAACTATTGTAAGAATATATATAGCTGTCTGTAGGCACAGTATGTTGCTTCCAGGACATGTTCATCCAAGCAAACTGTCAGAAACCTTGGATGGTCATTGAATACAATCCACCTTGACCTCCTCAGTCTTATCCAAAATCATGTTGATCTCTTTACAGCACCTACACTTATTGACTGTTTCTTTACTGCTGCTATTTCCACAGGTACACCAATATACATGGTAAATACACTCCATCATTCATTATTGTGTTGGACAGCAAACTTGTGCGTAAAATATATGAGAATTTCTTGCATGTTAAAGTATGACATATATGTATATGTGATGCATGGTTAGACTTTTGTTCTACCTTTTGTACCACCATAATGAACATTTAATCAGCAATGTATTATTCTCAAGATTTGTTTCTCCATAAATCTGCATACTTCCTCTGCCACTAGTATTATACACCTAGACCCACAGAGAAAATATTTGGTTGCTAAACATCTGGATACACCAGGTCTATGATTGCGTTTTCGTTTTAATAAAATTCTTCAATTTTACTATCTGTGGAGGGTAGTAAACAATCACACCCAAAGCATATTCGGGTCTGCATTTCATCACGGTTTAAAAGAACAAACTTGAGTCATAAAGTTAATAAAGAATTTATTTATACATCTCTCACAGTCTGAGTTTTAAGTGTTTAACTTTTAACACCACTAGTTACTGATGAACCATGCCCACATGAAAATTGGCTCTGAAGACATCCAAGTTTCGCCCAAATTCGTGCCCTTCTCTTTTCATTATGAAATTGAAATAACATTAACGAAAGAATAATAATAATTACCATAATAATAATAGTGATTACCAGAATGAATAGCCCAAGCGCTGCTCATCCTCATTATGCCCGATGTTCTCTCTAGGGTCTTCATCCTTGTCCACGTTCTCATCTTGTTCGGGCTGAAATTGGCACTGTCTAATCTCAGCAAGCAGAATCTTCTTAAGATTCATTAATGTTCACGATCTTCTAGGAGTTCACCTTCCTCACATGATAAAAATGTGCATGACAAATTTGCCATAAATTCGCTAGAATCATCACTAGATTTGGCCATCATCACCACATATGCTAAACTTGTGGGACTTCCCAACAGTACATCACTTCCGAAAAACCTATTATCACCGGATGTATAAAAATATTTCCGAAGCGTTTTCCGTAAAACATTGATAAATGCACAAATTATCTTCATTTTCTTCTCTCTGAGTTAAAATGTGCATTTTTAATGCACATTTCTGAGTTATTTAGCCAAAAATGAACATTCTGATATACAGTGTCTAGTATACTACAGTAGACCTTTAAATTCATCAACCATTCCCTCCTAGCATTTATTCTGAACATCTGAGTCTGCATTTTTTCTTGCTGTATACTACTATGAAAATAAATGCAACAGTAATTTCAATGGGAAAGTGTACATTATGCACCCTCTACATCAAATATTTTTCAATGTAGATAACTGGATTTTGTTCGCTAAAAGCATTTTTCTTCTTTCACTGTGACCTTGACCTTTGACCCCATAAAGTGGATTCTGCCTTACCTAAGTGCAAGCTATCCAGTTTGGCAGATGTAGATGATGACAACTAAAGTTAATGAACAGAAACCAAATTAGTAACAGATGAATAGTTGGAGAAAAAACACCACATTATATGCTTTTTAATGACTGTTGCATGCAAACTGAAATGTGCTCTGTGCCAAGATATTTTCTCTCAAATTTTGTCTAATTCCCAGATGTTTCTAGGTTGATCATTTTCAATGCCACTTTTAACCAGATTATTTGCTATACAATGCTGAGGAAATGTGGGCTAATGGACTTTACTACAGACACAAACAGACCGTCCACCTGGGGAGAGAAATTTATTTTAAAAGGCTTATCTATATTTAGTAATGGTATCCACATTACATAGCAGGGGAAAATCTGTATTCCCTTGAACAAACTTGGGAGGCTTTATGCCTGAATGCAATCTGACAATCTTGTAATTGGTTTAGTGTTTTTCATTGTTTAAAACAAATTGAAAATAGCAATCTTTAATGGAGGACAAGTGCATAGCAATGCCACAAGTTCACTTAGCCTTATCAAAACAGAAACAATACTCAAATGTTCATTTGACCATGACACCTTAATTTTATATTGGTAGGCAATCAAATAAACATAAATTGTTAAGACTAAGGGACTTCGTGGATGGGCAATGGCTGGGATTTTTCTCAACTAGGCTATATTTTTTCTTTTATCTTGAATTACACCCTACATTCAGAAAATAAAATGGTCAGTTCCTAAGAGATGCATCATACATCCTTTTCACAAACTGTCTGAACAATGAGGCACTTCAGAGAGAGAATGAAGTATTCTCAGATGAAGGGAATAATGAAATTCCATCATGTTTGTGTGTTCGGGATGGGCGTATCATCATACTAAAGGATCACTTACTTTTCTCTTGTGCTGTCCACTCTCCAGATGCCAATGAAACTTTACTGCATTCAATGTGAACGTCTATCCCTTCAGTGCTTTTTCTCTCAGATATATTTACGTCTTTCCCCAAAAGGCGCTTGGTTAATGTTGTTTTTCCCACTCCATACTGGCCTACCACCATGACCCTAATGTTGTAAACTTTTTCCTTTCCATCTCTAAGAGCTTCCTTGTACATACGAAGGGATCTTGTATCCATTTTCAGAACCTCTGCTGGAATTACTAGATCTGAATTCAAATGAGGCAGAGTAAATAAATACATTATACAAATTCAAATATGTGATACCTCAGAGAGGTCAAATCATGAGATTTGCATAAATTTGATTAGGAAATATTATTTTAACCATGACATATTTATCTACCCAGATTTTTGCAAGTAAAAGGTAAACAAAATTAACAATAATGCAAGCAATTTCAGCAGATTTATATTGAAATATGATCAGGTTGCATATTGTACAACCAAATCCATTCACAATTCATAAACGTAATAAAATCATAAGGGACTACCATTGTGTGTGGTGTAGGATGGTGGAGACATTCAAGCTCTCAAAAATCTCTTGAAATAAATATCATTGCTCCAATTTACAGCAAAACGTACCCATGTATTATATCTGTTATATTAAATTTAAAAAACAAAAATTATCTCATGTTAAAAGAAAATATCCCAAATCAAAAGAAAATCCTAACTGCCCCCCCCCCCCCGGCTTAACCCTTTTAAACCCTCCAGCATAGAATAGTAGTGGGTAGTGCCAATTGTCTTTTAATAAACCCTAAGTAAATTGAGGGCCAGAGTGGGTGAGAATAACCATCATGATTCCTTTCTCAACAGGAGAAAGAATTAAACAACAAGAACAACAACAATAATTATAATTAAACAGTGCTATGCAGCTACTTTAAGTATCTCAAATACCTGGTTTTAGTCATAGTAAGAAGTGCGTATCCATTTTGCGATGATCCCTGGCATAGTGAATGTTTGTTACCCTTTCAAATGTTTTGTACAACATTTGCAAGAATGTCAAGTAAAAACCAGTACACAAAAATCAAAGGTTACATCCAACTATTCAAGTAAGATTGTCATCACCGACCATATCTGCTATTACTCTATGAATGTAGCTGATCTGAAGCATGGAGTTGTTCCAGTCATGAGGTCATCTTTATATAGCAATGTTGTTTGGAATTGGACAACCAGTTGCAATGCTTACTTAATACGTACCGGTGTTATATATGAACACAGGTTCTAAAGATTTAAACTTTAAAAAAAATGAGGAAGGAAATCTCTAAAAATTGGAAAAGGAAATTTTATCTCAGCTATGATGTCGTAGCCACCAATCAAAGTTAGCATAGAAATAATAGCACTAATTTAATCTATAAAATTTTTTATGTGCAAATATGAAAATCAAACCTTTACCATACAAGCATGGTTACATTATCCAAGTTCATAATAGCCTGGCAGACCATAGTTAGTTTCTCTGACTCAGTTTTAACATGTAAAAATTGTTTTATTTAAATATAAATGCAAAATTTATTGATGTAAGGACCTCCTTGAATTACCTTTAGATCAAGAAAGGACTAATTTTCATTCATAAATCTTGTCAATCCCTAGCAAATCCCTATACATAGTAAATGTATAAGTGTATATGTATGTAATGTACAATTACTTGCTTTATGACCGCTTCGGTGGCCTAGTGGTCAGAGCATCCGCCTCGGATGAGTGTGGTCATGGGTTCAATCCCTGGCCGAGTCATACCAGAGACTTATTAAAATGGTACTAACAGCTGCCTGGCTTGGCGCTCAGCATTAAGAGGTTAGTATTAGGACTGGTCGTCCTGGTGTCAGGATAATGTGACTGGGTGGGAGATCATGCTACATGTCTGCAGCTAGACATCACTATAAACTGCCACACTGCAGACATCATAACAATATGACTGAAAAATTGTTAAAGCTACGTTAAAAATCCAACTCACAAGCACAACTTGCTTCAACTGCCTCTTCATTTCTTGAACACCAACCTCGACAAAAAAAAAAGACACTAAGTCTTACCTTTAAAAAAAAATCGGGCATAGTGGCCCCTACGGGAAATGCCCACTGACTCCCCCCCCACTTAATAAACCCCAGGAAAATTGGGGGCAAGAGTGGTTGGGGGGTAAGTAATATAATCCCACTCTCAGAAAGAAAACTAAATAATGATATCCTTATCAAAGTTCATACTCCCATACAACTAGTTAACAATAACAACTTGATATATAATAATAATAAAACATACATAGATACATTACTTACTTACTCTCAGTAAAACATCCATACATGCATGCATACATACATACATATGTACATGCATACATACATAGTTTATCTAAAAAAAATATACATACATACAAACGTCCCTACCTACATATATACATACATACATCCATACATACATCCATACAAACATGCATACCTACATACATACATATAAACGTATATACATATGTGCATGCATACATACATACATGCATGCATGCACACACACACATACATACATGCACACACATACATACATACATACATACATACATACATACATACATGCAAACCTACATAAAAACGTACATACATATGTGCATGCATACAAACATGCATGCATGCACACTCACATACATACATGTGTGTACATACATACATACATACATACATACATACATACATACATACATATGCGCGTACATACATACATACATATGTGTGTACATACATACATACACATCAATAAAATAATACCGATTACCTTGATGATCGGAATACTCCGGTCTGAATCGAGTAATCACATTACTGTGCCAGCTTGTGACGTACAGAAGTCCATCCTGTTGGTTCCAGTGTATGGCATAGAGTCGCGATGATGGCTGCATTCCCTGTTTGTGTATGGTCAGTGGTTGACCGGACTCGGTCATCTCATGAATACAGGGAGGGTATCCATTACACACGTACACATGTCTTCTATCCATAGTTACACTTGTAGGATACTTCAAATCTTCATGTTGATACAGAAATTCCCGTCTAGAATTTCTATATCCATAAACACCATTGTCAGGGTTTTCATAACCAGCCCAACACGCGATAAAGACCATGTCATTGTTGTTTGTACACAAGTAAGTCCTAACGTACTTCCCACGTTTACAGATGTTGTAAACTGTTTCTATGTGTCCATCTGTAATGGACACAACACCCCAACATATATTGTCCTCTTTCCATCCACTGACCACAAGTTTTTGATTTAAATATTTCACTCCAAAACAGCCATCAAAACCTGTCTGTACGTTTAATGTCTCCATCCGGGTTATTTCTGTTGTTTCATTTGAAAACTGAACTAACAGGATTTCTATCTGACCTGTATTCAGACTCACCGCCATTTGGGTTTCGTCCTCATTACAGACACAAATGTCAATGGGATTGGACTCCGTACTGTATACCGCAAGTAGACGTCCATCTTGGAGACTGTGAAGACGGACTTTCCACGCATTCCAGTCTACCACGATTATCTTGTCCTGAGACAAAACCACAAGACCGGTGTATCCCGTGTCAAGGTGGGCTGTGGAAAGAAAGTGATAAAAATCAATACTGACATCTATGCTTATAAAGTCTACTGTCATAATGTAGTTCTATCGTTATCATCACAGTTGTCACAGTATCATTATCATAGTTATTATTCTATCATTACCATCGTTATCATCATCATCGTCGTCACAAAATAGAATATATCCTTTATTCACATAGAACAAGCAAATTTTAATTCTTTCCTAATTCAAATTTCCAATCGACTTAGTTTTTTAAAAATAAAGTTGACATCTACAGTCCTAATCTTCCAGTCAGTTATCAAATATATTTCCCTTGGGGAAAAACTCCACTAATTCATGGACTAGCACAGAATGAATATAACATATTTGCTTGTATCGAATAAACAACGGATAAATTTCATCCAGTGAGTGCAAATACTACAGTTGTGAAAATACTTTGAGATTTTCGCTCACGGAGATGAAATATATCTGTTATTCACTCAGAAAAGCAAATCTTTATTTTATGTTCAAACATACTGGCAATGCGTATAGGAGATTCAAGTAGCAGATTTCTTACGGTATCCAGCGTAATAATGTCATCTGGGTACCTTATATGTTCTGCGTGTTTTGTGTATAGAAATAAATCAGTAGCAACATAATTTCCATCAAGGTAAAAAAAAAACAACACAAAAATACAGCGTTTTGTATATATTAGCATAGAAAAAAATTAGTAACAACATAATTTTCCTTTAGGGTAAAAAGAGCATGAATAGAAAATGAACCAAAGGCAGAAACATACGAACATTGTGGGATCTGAGCCCGATATTCCTTATCGCCATTGAGGCTCTTTACAAAAGAATTAAGCGCATCTGTCAATTAACGAAGCAAATAAAGGATCAAATTTCGTGGTGATAATATTATCAATGTTTTTTTTATATATTTTATCTCGGGGAAAAGAACTAATTCACGGACTACAATAAAATAAAACAGTATTATTCATAGAATATTATCCTTATCATTTTATTGTCGTTATTCTGGCAGTTTTGTTGCATACACATAAATACATATTATGTACGCTTCATTATTATTATTATTATTATTATTATTATTGTTGTTGTTGTTGTAAGCAGAAAGGTTTGGGTGGGGTGGGTATAGTTTAATATATCCGTATAGAACTATGTGTGTAATGTACTCGAAATCCTACACCGTTACATTACAACCAGACACATTGAACATGGTTTAAGGACAGGACTATAATATAGCTTGTGCCAACGTTTTTTAAAATTTTCATCATGATTGGGTGGGTGGGTGGGTGGAAGCGAAACTGTTTGTGGTGATTTACAATAGATAAATGCACATATACCAAATGACATTTGTATCTATGGCAGTCTTCTCAGTACCCACATGGACAGACCTGCCCAAAAAGGTTTAAACTTCGGATTTTGGGGGGGTGGGTTGTTTTTGTTTTTGTTTTTATATTTTAACTAAACAGTGAAACGCTGGGATGCATGTTTTACAAAGACACAACACTAATTGCTGTTAGGTTAAAAAAAAACAAAAAACATATCTTCTCGTGCATCAATCAAGCATAAGCTACGACAGGCAAGTTCAATTCGAGTTTATACAAAACTTCAAGAAACATTCAGTTTACGAGAGAATATTTTATGCCACACATCATCGCGAGTTTTCTCCTGTCTGTAACTTTTTCAAGTCAGCGTCATTAAATGTAGCAAAAAGTACCTAATTACGTTCACATTAAGTATTTAAAACTAATTAGGTACTTTTAGTTACACTTAATGACGATGACCCGAAAATTTACTCAGTTAGGTAAAATTCGCGATGTTGTGTGGAATGAACTTTAGCGAAGTAACATAACGTATCCGGCATTAATTACTAATGAAAACAAAATAAAAAGAATAAAATGAATTCTGTAGATCTTATTTTTTTCTAAACTATTAAACGTTTAGCACCTAAAAAATCAAGTTAGCATACTTGGAAAAGTTGCTTACTATGTACAGTGTCCACTTACAAACGTAGGACGTAAGGGGGGGGGGTATACAATCCACAATTAATTTAAAATACTGTACCGTAGATAAAAACAAACACTTAAAATAATAATGAGACACAATTAAATTGACAATTCATCTAGCATTTCCCTGTCATACTCAACATTTCCCCACATATATACTATCCTGAATATTTTGATGATAATGCCTGTTGGTATGTAGAACTTCTCTCTGTATTTTTCATTGTGTCGTCTGCTAGTGTCTTCTTACAGTGAGCTACCTCCCTTGCTTTGAAGACACTTTACAGAGAGCTGGTGCTCAGTATCACGTGAAGAAAACAATACGCCTTAATAACTGCACCACACTCAATTCAGATTGCATTTACTACGATCTTTTTATTCAATGACTTTAGTGCAGATGCTACGACTTTGACAGTTGCGCAGCATAAAAAATAGTAGGGAATTCTTTGTTTGCAGCGACGGAACATGAGGCTCATTATGTTGCAAGGTAGCACATGAGAAGCATCACAATAAACCGATAACGTCACAATAACGCGCGCTTGAGTTTGATTCTTAACTCTGTGCATGATTTTAATCCGTCATCAGAGAATTAAAGTAGGACTCAATCAGCTTGTATACAAATGCACGGAGCCGTTGTACTAAAGTTAAGATGACCCAGCATTCATAAAAGCCCTACAATAGCGATGTAGTGTGAAAGTGTTTAGAATAGCACACGTCTTCTACTTTGCCAGACAAACTCCGCCTACTGCCTACTGCAGCGCTGTCTTGGAAGGTGTAAAAGGCAACAAGTCAAGAAAACGTAGCGGGAAATAGGTTTTAGACAGCACTGCGTTGCCAAGTTCGCATTTAATGGGCATTATCACACAATAAAATACATCGTCAGCTTTGAAGTACAAATGTAAAAAAAAAAAAAAGTGAGCCCTAAATGCGGATTAATTGCAACACCTTTCTGTTTACTTTTTCCGACATTTATTTTTGTAAATACTATCCCTCGTTTTAAAAAAAAGACCGAGGGCATGGGGTTGTTCAGTTTACAGTACGCTGTTTATTTTCCTTTTATATTTTAACAACCATCTCTTAGCAATAACAATTTTAAACAAATTAAAGTTAGTCTCCTCATCTGCATCAGCTTGTTTATCAACAACAGCAACAGTAACAGTACCTCTAGTATTGTCGTCGATTGGCCATCATCATTATCATAATCACCATCATCATCGTTATCGACAACAACAACAACAACAACTTTAGTAGCACTACCTCTATTATTGTCATGAAAAAGTCGTTCATGTCAATGACGTGTTGATTTTCAAAACGACAAGTTTTTACGAAGTAGATGATTTTCTTTGCAAGAAAAGGGTCATTTTAACGTCAATACGGTAAAAAAAAGTCTTCAAAAAGTGATCGCATTTTTCATGTAAAATAATATGTACACCCTGGCCAAACATGCAACAAATACATTTTGTTATGAAGAGTCTTTTTTTCTCAAGCATCACGTCTTCTTGTGGATTAATCATTTTCGCTTGAAAATATGCAAGTTGTCTGAAAATTACACATTTTTGAAAAGATTTTTATAAAAAAATGTTTCGGCGCTTCCGGTAAAAAGACACTTTAAAAAATAATTTGTATCAACTTGTATAGGCAGTTTTCTCGTTATGAAAGGGCCATTTTTTCAGAAGAAAGGTGAAATTATTGATGTAGATGAAATCACCGATAGTAAGTAAAAGAGATTAAGAAGGAAGAATATTTTATTGAGAATTTACCAAGCAAAGTTGTTCTCATAAGTGAATCGAAAGAAAATAATGACCAACGAATGTCTACCCACAGGACCAGTTGTAAGTTTGACATCACCTAACATACGAAAGATGTTACGTTTGATTCAGTAATATAACATCACCTAACGCATGGTAAACGTTACCTTTGATTAATGGGCATTAATCCTAACACGTGGAAAACGTTACGTTTGATTCAGCAATATGAGACAATCCAACGCAGGGAAAACGTTATGTTTGATTGAGTTAATATGGCGTCACGTAACTCATAGAAGACTGGTGGCAGAGGAGGTAAGTCAACCATGATCAAGTTCAAAAACAAGGTATGCCAAAGATTTTCCTAACGTTTTACTTGCAACCTTCATACGTGTTACAGGCGCTTCACAGTATAAACTACATGTTTATTCACAAGTTTATCTGACATTTTTACGTAATTTCACGGCAACTCCCTGGCAGGTGTAATTGCACAATTTGTGTGAAAAAAAAATTGGAGAGAGAGAGAGAATTTTGTAGATGCTTCCTGACATTCTCATATATACCGTAAAATGTAGGTCGTTCTCCAGCAAACACAATTTGTTTTAAATTTTATACACAAATAGATAGGAAAAATCTGTAAAATAAACAGCATAGCAAGCAGCACAATCTGAACAATACCAATGGCCTGAAAAACATTATCAACTTAAACAACATTATCAACACAAACAAGATAATCATCCCATAAAACATATTCAATCCATACAACATAATCAACCTAAATAACACAATCAACCCAAACAACACATTCAACCCATACAACATAATCAACCTAAACAACATGATCAACGCAAATAACATAACATAACCGGCCTAAACATCATTATCAACGCAAATAACATGATCAAGGCAAATAACATAATCAACCTAAACAAAATAATCAACCTAAACAACATATTCAACCCACACAACATAATCAACCTAAACAACAGAATCAACCCAAACAATATATTCAACCCAAATAACATAATCAACCTAACAACATAATCAGCCTAAACAATATATTCAATGCAAATAACATAATCAACCTAAACAACATTATCAACGCAAATAACATAATCAACCCAAACAACATAATCAACCTAAAACAACATAATCAACCTAAACAATATATTCATCCCATACAACATATTCAACCCATACAACATATTCAACCCAAACAACATAATCAACCTAAATAACATATTCAACCCATAAAATATAATCAATCTAAACAACATAATCAACTTAAATAACGTAATCAACATTAACAACATAATCAATCTAAACAACATATTCAATCGTACAATATATTCATCCCATACAACATATTCAATCCATACAACATTATCAACCCAAACAACATATTCAACCCATACAACATATTCATCCCTTACAACAAATTCAACCCATACAACATATTCAACCCATACAACATATTCAACCCAAGCAACATAATCAACCTAAATAACATATTCAACCCAAACAACATAATCAACCTAAACAAAAATTCTGAAGGCATTATTTGTATAAATGAAAATCGTATAGAAAATATGCATTTCTTCCTTCAGATGATAGTCATGAGGTTAAACAAGAAAAATACAAAAATGTATCTATACTTGAATTAATATATAATAATTATAGGTTACTGCATTTGTATGGGAAAATATGAACGAGTTTTTCGGATGGCTATACTGCACGACCTTAGGAGTGCAGTATATCCATCCGACAAAACGAGTTCATATTGTCCCATACAAATGCAGTAACCTTTTTATTATATGCTCATGTTCTTATTCTACCCAAGGCTTAAATATATAAATGAAAATACACTACAAGAAACAAAGTAACTGAATGTATGCCGTATTCCAAACTAAATACACAAGAGTAGATGAATCATTACACAACATTATAAATGCGCACGTAACTCCGCCCAGTTAAATTTGAAGTTGGTCGCGCGCTAGACGTAAGTTTCGAAAGAAAATGGCGTTTGGTCTACTTAAAATTGAAATTTGGAGTCATATTGTGAATGAATGCGCATTGCAACAACTTTTCCATATGATCTGAAATGAATGCGTTTTGGTATTTTTGTCGATTCGACGCAATTTCGTGATTATGGTCTGGATTTATCTACATGAAGTAACTTACATCGGATTCCAGCAGCGTCTGTGCCAGTTCTACATGAAATACGTCGTATTGAAGCAGTGAGGCTGAAGTGTGTTGACATCGGCATGAATGTTTCTGTTCTGTCATTGAATGATTCAGATCATAATGTGGGAAAAATATGAAGTCTTTCAATTGCAATTATCGAACAGACGCTGTGGAATTTAATGTTTATTTCATTTTGAGTGCAGTAAGGAGGATGTAACTGCACTTGGAATATACTCGAAATTACAGTACAATTTCGAACTGTGTGATCAACCTTGAGAACCCATGACATGGCTCATGTAATTCGGATTTGCAGAACTAAGAAAGTACATTTTGAGGAAATTCAGGATGTAAAATTGTAAGTATATTTTTGCCATTTTTTATTACCAGCTAAAGAAGACAGTTTATGTCTTATAACTTGCATGTTATTTGTAGGGACCCTGTCTGGCCTCTATAGCTAGCCTAAATCTGAAATATTGTATCAGAAAAGTTAACGCGGAATGTGCCAAAGCTGCTGATATGTGGCAGTCCATGAAACATCTGCTTTAGTTCATTCAGAAACAAATTTAATCAACCAAAACGTAGAGCGTCTACTACACGAGTGTACATTATTTGTTTACAAAGTAGTTCCTAATATACTGTTGGGCACACGTGTCTTGCACGTAAGTGCAATATGAAGGTGTGCAATATCGTAAAATATTGCACGATTCTGACAATGTAAAGTTAACGGAGAAAAAAATCAGCATATAATAATAGTTATTAATCATACACGAGAATGACATACAAAAATGTCTCTGTAATTGAATTAATATATAATAATATTTATTAATCATAGACGATAATGACTAACAAAAATGTTTCCATAATTCAATTATTACATTATAATATTTATTAATCATGGACGATAATGGCATGCAAAAATGTATGTAACTGAATTAATACATTATTATATTTATTTATACAAAAATGAATATAACTCAGTTAATACATTATAATATTTATTTATCACAGACGAAAAGGACATACAAAATATTTCAATAATTGATTTAGTATATAATAACATTTATTAATCATACACGACAAGGACATATAGAAGATTAATCACTATTCAAGCTGATTATGTCCTTGAGCACGAATGGACGTCCGATTACGTCACGGATAAATTTGATACGATTAAATAAATACGTGCTGAAGGTCGTTATTCCTCACAGTACGAATATAGAGTTATCAAAGAATTACAATCGTTTCTGGAAAAAAAAAATAGATTGTATTCCAATACAAACACTTCTACCTTTGGCGACACAACATGAAGGTGTGCGTGTATTTCATGGAAAACAATGAAACAGACATCTTCGCTAGCCATGGTTACTATATGTTAATCATATGTTGATAGAGTTGATATTGGAACCTAGGCTAGCAAAGATCTGTAATAGACGCAGTAGTAATGATCAACATACACCAGCATTACGAATTTGTCTCATAAACGCTTAAGCACCAACACGACGATATTCCAAAACGCGACGTCGCAGACGTATAACATCGTGAAGATAAATTAGTTAGTGATTATAAAAAAAAAACTAATGCGTAATATAACGTTATGACGTCAGAGAGTAAAAAATATCGATCCCGTTAACGATATAGCTAGTGAAACAGTTAAACAAGAATTCAT
>JAECUM010010209.1:0-16424 GCA_016617855.1 Megalonaias nervosa
CCTTCCTTGTGCCACACTCCCAAAGACCAAAAGAAATTCAAAGAGAAATACATTGACAAGGAGGGCATCACTTTAGACCACGTGGAGAAAACGAAGGAAGGCGATCGTTTGCTAAAGTGATATTGAATTTCTTGTGGGGCAAAATGGCACAACGACCGTGTTTACGCAAGACGGAGTATTTGAAAGAACCTTCCCGCTACTTCCAGATGATTCACGACAAAACCAAATACATGAAACACGTGGACGTCGTTCGTGAGGACTTGATCTTAGTCAATTACGAAGAAGAACTGGACTTTGTAGAAGCCGACGAATTTGGAAATGTCATCATTGCTGCTTACGTGACAGCCCATGCTCGCTTAAAACTGTACGAAGCTTTAGAACTGTTAGGAGATCGTGTGCTGTATTTTGACACGGACAGTTGCATCTACATCGATCGCCTGGGTCAACCTCACCCTGTCATCGAAGGAGACCGTTTAGGAGCCTGGACGGACGAGCATCCCGACAACAAGATTCTAAGTTTTGCAAGTGGCGATCCCAAAAATTACGGCTACGAATACCGTAACCCTCTATGAGAAGTACACACGGAGTGTAAAGTGAAAGGATTGACTCTCAATTATCGCACCAGTCGACTGGTGAACTTTGGCGTCTTGAAAGAAGCCTTGCAGTCTGGACAGGATGGAAATTTTGAAGTGACCACCCACGAACCGCACAAGATTATACGTTTACCCACACACCAAATCGTTAGCCGGCCCTTGGAAAAAGTCTATCAAATCGTGTACCAGAAGCGAGTTCGGCTTCCCAATCACTTCACTTTACCGTACGGTCACGACAATATTGGCCAGCATATAAAAAAGGATAACGTTCAAGACCGATAGTTCATTGTGACTACTATTGCCAAGCGAGAAAGATGAATCCTTTCAAACATCAAGTATCAAGCAAGAGCAAGCTCGAGTGCGATGCTGTGCCTTGCGATGGCAGGGATGCCGTACGCTATGACCTTAGCGATTCAGTACCACATCATGGAAATTTGGCTACGACTGTACCTACCATGGAAAGTGATACTGTGCGTGTCAAACCTGATGGATGCGAAAGCGATGCCACTCGTTATCGTACATCTTTTCACTTTACTGGTTTTCATGGCGGATGTCATCCTTATGAAACCATGCGGCTACCACCCTACGGATGTCATGTAAAACTGAGTAAACTCCTGCATATTTCACGGTACCCTCATCGAAATGAACCTGTGAAAGACGAATATTCGTTCCCTGTGCGTTTGCCTGAATACTGCGACTTTGAAAGTCGGATCCAAACCTTCCGAGGAAAATGGCCAAAATATCTGGGAGGACCTACCCTCGAAGAATTAGCTAGAGCTGGATTTATCTACTTAGACGAAGGGGATAAAGTCAAGTGCTTCAGTTGCGGTGTGTCACTTCACGAGTGGGAGAAGAAAGATTGCGCTTACCTGGAACATGCTCGATGGTCTCCAGATTGTCACTACCTACCTTTAGTGGGACCTCGTCATTGAAGTGGGCATACCATGTCGTTTAAGAAACCAGCTGCTTGGCTAGGAGTCAAACATTGGACAACCCCTAGACAAGTATTTAAACCCCATGTAGAAAATAATATTCAAAGATTATCAAACGAATTGAAAGAGAAGATCTACAAGGACATTTGGCTGGGACTTGCCAGAGCCAAATCTCAATTAGTGACTGTAGAACTTTTGTGTCGAGAAATTCACAAGAGGAAATTGACAAAAGTCAACGAACAAGTCCGATTTCTCTGGATGAAGGGTGCGTTCTTCCTACTATTTCGCTTTAGACCATTTACACTTGAAGATTTTATTGACATTCTTGACCGTTTCCTGGAATGGCAGTGGTAAGAAATTACTCACTACGTTTATTACTTTCGCTCTAGGAGAAGTGTTTGACTGACATGGTTATGGATACTTTACAAGAGAACATTCGTGGTTTGCCTGTGGAATTGAGAGAACGCATTTACCACGAGTTCGTCAAAATACAAGTGAAACGCAAAGAACCACTGCATCCGTTACGTCACCGATGTTTGAACCACTGGTACCTAAATGCTATAAGAGGACTGATTCTGATGAAAGTGTTCCAGTGGTCAGACATTGATGAATCGCGTGAAATTCATAAATTTTTGGATGCCACTATTTCAACTTACAAGGTGATCATAATACACCGAATTAGAACGGACGAGCTAGAGGATTACAACAAATCTTTACAAGAACAATTCTTTCTAGTTCAAGAGGAAACTTCTGTGCGACGTGTGGTGTGTGAGTTAGTGACAAAGCTTTTTTGGTACGGCGGTACTAAAATAAAATCGAAGCTGTTCAAAAAGTACACTTATTACCTGACACCAAAGAGGGTATAAAAACGGACTACCATGCCAAGACCTTTATCATTTGTGATTCAGCAGATTCTGTGGAAGGAAATCAATTACACTATTCAAACGGTAGAGAATTACGATCGTCTATTACGAGAACTGTGTCCATTGAATTGGGGTCGACGTGTAGTGTGTGTCTTAGTGACTTGCTTTCTGGGATTTCGTTTACCAGCCGATTCCTCGTGGACTCTTTACGAACAGTACCTACCACTCCAAAAAGCATGAAAGTGGTCCCTTTAAATGTACACGAGAGACTCATTCTGCTCAAAGCTTTGCGCTTTCATCTTGATACTTCTCAACCTCTACGGGAAAACAAGATTCGTCAACTTTTAGGCACTGAAGATGTGTACGACGACGTGTGTGTAGCTTGTGACTTACACCCTCACTGGAAAGATGTACGTGACTGGAAAAGTTGGGGGTTTGAGGCATGGACAAAAGAAGTGGCACACTATGCCCAAGATTTGTAATCCTAAAAAATTAAAACGTTCCGTGAAAAAAGTAACTTTTAAACCAGTGTTAGTGACAGTGCCAGAAGAAGAAGAAGAAGTCGTGACCGAGGAAAACCACTCTCTTCAGGACAGGACCGTGATCGACATCCCTGAAAAGCCATTCCGGGAGGACTCTTGTGTGATTGTGCCAAGGAGTGTAGAGACTCTCAGAACATTACACACTACCCCTACGATTTCACCTCTTGATCATCACAAATGTTGTACAGAGACTTGTTTATATTCCACTATGATCGTTTTGATGTGTCTTTTATTCATGTACTTAACCATTTGGCTTTTATGTATTTCTGTCTTTCGTGTTGTTCACCATTAAAGATGACAATAAACGTGTCCTGAAAAAAAAAAGTATAAAAACTCTTGTCTTGTCTGTCTTCGTGTCAAAAGTGGCATTTCTTACACTACTATGGCAACCTCTACTGTCTCTACTCCCTCTTCCTCCACTGTCAAAGTCATTGACGAACACGTAGATCGGACTAGTTCGGAGGCCTTGTATCTTCGCCATCCCTTTAACATGCTCATTGCTGGACCTAGCGGTTCCGGCAAACCCGAATTTGTCAAACGTTTGATCGAACATAAACATCATTTGATCGATCGTCCACCTCAACGCATCGTGTGGTGTTACAAAGAGTGGCAATCGGCGTACAACCTTCTGCAAGAAAGTCAAGGCGATTCCATCGTCTTTGTGGAAGGCATTCCTGGCGAGGACGACGTGATAGTGTCTGACCCTAGTCAAACTCATTTGGTTATTTTTGACGACATGTTAGGAGAAGACGAAGAAGAAATTAAACTGTGGTTTACGCGCAAAGGGCATTATCGTAATGCCAGTGTCATTTACATCACCCAAAATTTGTTTCAACAAAGTAAGGCCCATCGTACCATCAGTCTCAATGTTCATGACGTGGTCTTGTTTAAAAGCCCTAGAGAAACATTGCAAATACAAGTCTTAGCCAAACAGTTAGGGACGCCTTGGCTGACAAATGCGTACGACGATGCCACTGAAACCCCACACGCTTATTTACTCGTGGATTTGAAACCCACCACTCCCAATTATTTGCGATTTCGTACCCATCTGTTTCACCACTGGTGCCAAGACGGAGGGCCTGTCGTGTACACGTCCCCTTCGTCGACTTAATCACAATCACCAATAAAAGTCTATAAAAACCTCGGTCACTTTGACTCTGTCTCACACATCGTCAACATGACATCCCTTCAGTCTCATCTTCCCATCAAATTGATTCGTGCCTTGTATGGCATCAATCGCGAAAAAAATCTACAAATACGTGCTCGTGTCTTAGAAGCTAGTCTCAGAGAAGTCTTACGATGGTTTACGGTGACAGCACGTCAATTACTCCAAGGCATCATTCACATTCCACATCAAACCAAACGTTTTTCTGAGAGAAACAAAGTAGCCTTCACGCAACTAGCCGATCCTTGCATTGACACTCAAACCAAAAAGCAAATCATTTTGAAACCTGGAGGTAGCGGTTCTCTAGTGGTGTCATCATTCGTTCCCTCTTAAAATGGGATCCTAATGCTCCCAAAGTCATCCCCAAGAAAAAAGCCACGCCCAAACGTACCCAGAAGAAAAAGAAAAAGAGCAACGGTGTCAAGACCAGGTCACAGCCTCAGAAAAAGAAAAAGAAAAGTCCATAGAAAACAGCTTCTACCCGCAAGAGAGCGTCTCCAAAAACTTCTCCTCCAGCGGTGACACCCTCTTCCTCTTTAGTGGCAGTGGCCGCTGCTCACAAAGTACCTGCCCCCAAAGTCAAAGTATAAGAGAGAACGGATGTGTTACAGAGTTTACTGGATTTGTCCAAGCAAGAACTGTCCCGATTTAGTCCGTTGCGAACTCCTCCACGACGTGTGTTGCCTGATATCAAGTTGATACGACGTAAAGACAATCAGTGGCGACGCATTCCAGTATAAAAAAGACCTGAAGCAAACAATACGGATCAGTGTTTTTGTGCTCCTGAACGCCCAAAGATGGCCCCACCAAGAAGTACACACCGTCACCATCGTCGTTCTTCTGTCCAAAAAGGAAAAGGAAAACGAAAAAGACAGTCACGTCATCCTAAGAAACGCTTAGCCAAACATCGACGTCACCCCCAGAAGAGAAACACTCGTCCAAAGAAAAAAAAGGAGCAACCAATGGGGAGGATATGCTACGGTACTTCTCAAAGGGATTGATTTTAAAAAGATTCTAAAAGATTCTAAAAAAAGATAAAAGGACGCATGTCGAGTTATGGATGTTAGTGTATGTTGTGCACCAATAGATGTCTCCTCATTATCTTTCTTCTGTCCAGAAAGGAAAAAGAAAAAGAAAAAGACAGTTTCGTCATCCGAAAAAAAACGCTTAGTCAAACATAGACGTCACCCCAAGAAAAGACACAGTCGTCCAAAGAAAAAGAGGAGCCACCAAAGAGGAGGATTCTTTGGCGATTTTGGAAAATACATCGTCACCTTTATGACGAAGCGATAGTCCCCCAAAAAAGGATAAAAGACCGTGTGACAAGTCATCGACGTTAGTGTATTTTTTGCTGTATGCCACGGAACCAACGAACCAACCGAGAAAGATGTCACCCCAAAAAAGACATTCCTCTTCTGCCCCCAAAGGAAAGAAAAGGAAAGGATTGCCACCTCGTTTAGCCAAACATTGGGACATGTTGTCCGTCCTGTCCCAAGCTCCTCCACCCATGCGAAAACAACTCATTCAAACAGCCTCCAAAGATGTCATCGATACCGTGCGCGAATGTTGTCTGAATGTCTTGAAAGGCACGATACCTTTGTCTAAACACCAGAAAGAATGCTTAACCAAACATCGGCACATTCATCGCCAAATGGTCCAAAAGAAAATACCTATTGGTCAAAAGAAAAAGATGTTGGTGCAACGCGGAGGAATTTTGCCTTTTTTACCCATGTTACTGAAAGGAGTAATGGGCACAATAGGAGGACCCTTACTGAAAGGAGTAATGGGAACAATAGGAGGACCCTTGCTGAAAGGCCTATTGGGAAACATCCTGGGAGGATGAAGATAAAAAGATCCAAGAAGATAAAAGGGACCTTTGGAGTCAAAAGATCTCAGACGTGATCCTTGAAATCCGATAGAAGGACAAAAACTAGCTTTAGTCCCTTACAAACGATGGATGGAATACCATCGTTGGCAAGAACAACGAACCCCGCATTTACCTCCTAATCCTCATTTGACCGAGATGTCCCAGTTACAACACGAATTGCAATCCTTGATGGATCGTAGCGATTTGTCAGAAACGGAAAAATCGCAACGGTACGGTCAGTTGTTGCAACGACTGCAACTCTTTCACCAGAAAGCTTTAGACGAAACAGCTCTACCAACTCTGAAAGATTTTAAGGCTTTGATGAAAAGTTCACCACCACCACCACCACAACCACTACCACTCACAGTGGTCAAAACAGAAAGTCCACCACCACTAGTCCCAGTGATCAAGACAGAAAAAGAAGAAGTGCTTCAAACTCCACCAGAAAAAGTACGCAAGTTAACAACACCACCTACATCCAGAATTGGTTGGATTAAAAAGATGATGGCTACCCCTTCTTCCTCAGAAGAGAAAAAGAAAGAAGGGAAACCAGAAGTGAAACAAGAACTGATTACCCCAGTTCAGACATCTTCCTCCTCGACACCTATCGCTCGTTGGACACGTAAAGCATTACAGTCCAAGAAAATACCACACGAAGAAAAGAGGAGCATCAGTGAAGAGTGGATCACTTATTAAAAAAATGGACAAGGTGTCAGCCAGCATTTATTACGATCAATCCCATCCTGCAGGTTACGGTGGAGTTCAGAAATTGTATCGTGCTGCCAAAACTCGACTGAAAAGTGTTCGTTTACCTCAAGTGCAACGATGGTTACAAGAACAAACCACGTACACCTTACACAAACCCATTCGACGAAACTTTTCCAGAAGTCGCACCCGAGTGGAAGGCATCGATCATCAATGGCAAGCTGATTTAGCCGATGTCTCTAATTTGGCCACCTACAATCGTGGTTACAAATGTTTGTTTTGTGTCATCGAAGTCTTTTCCAAATTTGCTTGGGTCGTGCCATTGACTTCCAAATCGAGCAGTGAGTTAGTGCGAACCCTCCAACTGGTGTTGAAACAACGTGGTCGTCACCCTCTTCGATGGCAAACCGACAAAGGCACCGAATTTCTAAACCAAGCTTTCCAAAAAGAATTGAAGAAACGGGACATACATTTTTTCACCACCGAGAACCCCGAAACCAAAGCCAGCATCGTGGAACGTTTTCAACGCACCTTGAAAGAACGCATGTGGAAATATTTTACGCATCAACACACTCTCAAGTACATCGACGTCTTACCACATCTCGTCCAAACGTACAACCAATCTTACCATCGGAGCATCAGACGTGCCCCCCAAGATGTGACTCCTGACAACGAAGTGACCGTCTTCGAGGGTCTGTTTGGTCCATCCTCGACGGTAACTGCCCCCAAGAAAGGTGGAGTATTGGCAGCAGGAGATTGGGTACGCATTGGCAAAACCAAACGCACTTTCGACAAAGGTTACTTACCCAATTGGACCACCGAATTGTTTCGTGTCACCGAACGAGTGCGTGGCCGTCATCCTCCCGTCTATAAATTAGAAGACATGAACGGAGAAGTGTTAAAAGGAACGTTTTACTTGCCCGAGTTACAACGTGTGACCAAAAAAGAAAACGACGTGTAC
This sequence comes from Megalonaias nervosa, assembly GCA_016617855.1. Lineage (NCBI taxonomy): Eukaryota > Metazoa > Mollusca > Bivalvia > Unionida > Unionidae > Megalonaias > Megalonaias nervosa. The sequence goes on from JAECUM010010209.1 coordinate 7,629, forward strand.
CAGATCGAAAGCATACTCGATCGAAGAACCCGAAAAGTAGGAAAAAACGTGTCAAAGAAGTCAAAGTACGTTGGAATGGATATCCTCCCAGTTTTGACTCTTGGATCGATGCTTCACAACTCATCGACTATAAAAAGAAGTGACCATCATGCCCTTCAACACAGCCTCAGTTACTACAGGGACCACTCCTTCCCCCAGTTCTTCTCTGCAACATCTACAAATGCAACCCTTGTGGGTGTGGTGTGGAGAACGTGTGCCTAAAACGCATATCGTCTTTTTCTGCCAAATCTTTGTGGTGTATTGTATCATCGGTGCTGCCATTGCCAATTTGAGTTTGCAACAAGGAGACAAACAGTTGTGGACCATTTTACTCAGCAGTTGCATTGGTTACCTTCTTCCCAATCCGTCTCTAAAATATTCCTCGAACGGAAACAACAACGGGAGTCTTGTGTCCAACGTTAGACCTCCAACAGTCACCCTAACCATCCTCTTTTAGACATTCCTCTGACTTCCATTAACTCCTCGGACACTAGAACTCTGGAATTATGAACAACCAATTTTACTTAACGTTACCCAGTGACAGTTCCATGGAAGTGTTTCCCAATAACACTTTGTGCTGTTACACGGCCAAATTACGTCAGGCCATTCAATTGGATCACGACGCCCATTGGGAAGTGGCTTTAGTGGAAATGATTCACCCTACACAAATCAAAAACAGCATTGAAAATCAAAACACTTTTACGGTAGAATTTCATGACGAACAAGTGCAACAACACTTCGATAAACGTAGCAGTCCAGCTGACTCTATGAAATCACAAGACCCCAAAACTAAACGAACCACTTATCGGTTGAAAATTCCCTCAGGCTATTATTTTAGTGGTCAACATTTGGTGAACACTATGGTTGACAGGTTCATTAATGTGTTTGGTAAAGTCTTGGAGAAAACCAGAAAAAGTGTCACGATCGATTACCACAAAATATCTCGTCGTCTACTCATCAAATTTTCAGAGGACAAAGTATTGGCCATTACATTTTGTCCTGAATTGTATGACATTTTGGGTGGAGACCCTAAGTTGATCAAGACTGCAAGCGAAATACCAGCCGTGACCAGTAACTCGGATTTTGGGAGATATTTTAGATTCCCTGTAGAAATAAACCAAGGACTGAATTTGATTTCTGTGTACTCCGATGTGGCGGAGTACAACGTGGTGGGACACACCTCCGTACCGTTACTGCGTGTCATTCCTTTCAAAGTGGATTCTGCCACGTCTGCTGACGAGGAAGGTGGAAACACCTATCACGTTCACCGCGAATTTGTACATCCTCACTATTTGCCCGTCAGTAAGTCGTATTTCGACGCTGTCAACATTACTATAAAAGGAGATCTGGGACAAAATATTTCATTCACCAAAGGGAAAGTCACAGTGAAACTCCACTTTCAAAAACGATTACCCTAACCTTTTGTCAGTCATGTATCCTGTGTACCAAGGAGTCCCTCGACAACGAGGACATGGTTTAGGAGATATGCTCAAATCAACTTTTGGTACAGTGGCTCCCGTTTTGAAACCGATGGTGACACGGGGATTGCACACCTTGAAAGATGCCGCGTTGACGCACGGCAAAGAATTTCTCCAAAATGTCATCATTAACAAACAAAACCCTGAAGAAGCTTTCTTGAGAGCAGGCAAAAATGTCTTGCTTCAAACGGGTAAAGACATTTTGGGCCAGCGAGAAACTCCTATAAATGCCCTGGGCAATGCCGAGTCAGACATTCCTGCTTCCCTGACGCCGCAGCAAGGACAAGGCAGAAAAAGACGACGAAAACACGTCTTCTGAGGCCTTCACACCCCTAGAGCTAGAAAGACTAAGAAAAGAAAAACTGTCCGAGAGTGAGACGTTTTTGATTATTAAATCAGAGTAAATGATGCACCGAGAGTCTTGCGCTTGTTCCAAGTCGGAACTGGATCTGTTTGCCATGCCACCCATCATGATGACAATGCAAGAATCCCAATGGGTCGAATTTCATCCCGTCTCCTCTTTGACGGATTCAGCTCCCATCGAGTTTGAAATCAAAGGACAACCCGAAGACTATGTCGATCTGAATAGCAGTTACTTGTATCTGAAACTGAAAGTGATCAAAACCGACAACACCAATCCGGGAGCCGATGCCACAGTAGCACACGTCAACAATTTCATGCATTCCTTGTTCAGCGAAGTGGATTTGTACTTGAATAACAAACTGGTCAGCAGCAGTATGGATACTTACCCTTACCGAGCGTACCTAGAAAATCTCTTGACGTACCGAAAAGAGGCCAAGAACACTCATCTGGATGCTTGCGTGGTATGGAAACCTGACACCGCTGGTGAAGACACGTTTAACGACACAGCTCTGACAGCCGATGACAATCCTCACAATATGGGCTTTAACGACCGTCGAAGGAAAATTCTGCAAGGTCGTAATTTAGAACCGATGGGTCGTTTGCATTTGGACATGTGGTTACAAGACAAGTATTTGCTCAACGGAGTGGATATTCGCCTGAGATTCAATCGCAGCAGTGTCGCTTTCCATTTGATGGCTCGTGCCAACGAGTACAAAACCTTCATCCAAGAAGCCAGACTTTACGTGCGTCGCGTAGAAGTGTTACCTAAAGCGGGAAACGACATCAGTCACATATTGAGCAGATCGACCGCCAAGTATCCGATACGACGCGTAGAAGTGAAAACGTTCACCATTGCTGCTTGACTCCGATCCAAGATCGAAGATCATCTGTTCCAAGGACAGTTACCCAAACGTTTAATCGTTGGCATCGTCAGTAATGCAGCCCTCAACGGAGCCACGATCAAAATCCTTTCCAGTTTAAGCACTACAGAGTGTCCAAGATCGAAGTCAGTCGCGATGGCAAGACCTTGTGTACCAGACCCTAACTTTGCCCAGAAAAATTACTTGAGATCGTACTTGTCTCTGTACGAAGCTACCGGACAACTAGGAACCAACACCAGTCACGGTATTTCGTACGAAGATTATGTTGGAGGTTACACTTTGTGGGCCTTTGATTTCACTCCAGACCAAGGCAGCGACGAGGGATATTTGCACCCTATAAAATCTGGTCAACTGCGTGTGGAACTTCAGTTTGCAGAAGCTCTCACCGAGACGGTCAACGTCATCTTGTATGCCGAATTCGATAATAGCATTGAAATCAACAGTTTGAGAGAAGTCATTCTAGACTATTAGAAACAATGGAAGACTCCTATCTCTCATTGAACGATAGAGAATCTTTGGACATGGAATGGGAGGATAGCGTGAAAACAGAACCCCAAGACCAAGACAAAGAGGACGAGGTAGTAGTCACGTCCAGAGAGCCAGAACAAGAACGACATTTAGTGTCCTGTTTTGCCAAACACCTGACGAATACAATTACGGAATTGACCAAGAAATATTGTTATGGATGTCAAAACGATCATCCCAGTCAAATTCAACACGATAAATGTATGATGAGGAGTCAAGAAGAAAAATTGGACGAGTATCTGGACGAGGCTTGGAGTCTCATCTCGGAAGAAGCAGTGTTGCATGAGTGGTATAAAGGCTTGCGTGATCACTCCTATCCACCAATGACTACTCTAGAGATCTATCGCATCGAATCTCTCTTAGCCCAGAGTGAGGAAACGAAACGAAGAAGCGGCTACTTGACAGAGCGTTTCAAACAAAAAGTCAGAATTGAATTAATGACTTATCATTACCTGTGGAAAAAAAAACAAACAAACAACACAACAAAAAATGGATACCTGGGAATTTTATTACCTTTTGAACAATAGTTCGTATACCGCTTCTAGGAATCCTGTCGTGTGCGCTAAAGATGAACTACCTCATCGCAAACCTCAAGACCATCAAGCTTATGTCATCAACACGGACGACAGTCATCTCCCAGGAACTCACTGGGTTGCCGTCTAAGTCCCTCAAGAGGATTGTGTGGAGTATTTTGATTCGTATGGATTACCTCCTTTTGAAGACGATATCATTGACTTTATGAGAAGAAATGCCCAGACGACACGATTCAATAATGTGAAATTACAAAGCACAGATTCCATGGTGTGTGGACAATATTGTGTGTATTCTTCATCAACGCAGTCTTGGATATCCATTAGAACATTTAGTGACTTATTTTGATCGTCACTCTTCTAGAAACGATGAGAAAGTAGATCGATGGTTTTGTGACCATTATAGTTATCTTCTGTCTTTAGCTAGGAAACGTAGTGTACATCAATGGCCTCATGACTTCCATCAATGGAAATCTCACATGATTTCACAACGTTGTCAACCTTGTCAAAAATAATTTGTTTGATGTTATTGTTACTTGTTGCTTGTTACTTGTTGATTGAATAAAAAATGTTGTGTTTTGAAAAAAAATGTGTCTGTCGTTTGTTTTCAAAACACACTGTGAATATATGCTCTTTGATTTCTCTCTATCCCTCACCATGACATGAGCTATCATAACGTTCCGACACTAAAACCGAGTAGGGATGTTTTCTATCGCGTCCGCGTTTGAACCATATAAAGCGGGTTGGTCTCCAGTCTGGCCATCCATGGTTGACTCGTCTACCTATGAACATGCCTTCCAGACTAGCCAAGCTGAACGAAGCTTACGTCAATTTACATCGTGTCAGGCTAAACCTGATACCGAAGCCTGAAGAGATAGAGAATGTCAGGATGTTATCCATAGCCCAAGACCTGATAGAAGAGGTCTTTAGAGAGGAAATCAAGAAAGAACAAGAAGAATGGACAGAGAAGTACAGACTTCAGAAGCAGAGAGAACAGCAACAACAACAGCAGCAGCAGCAAGAACCAGACAGAGGTTTTGTCGACTGCCGTGTGGACACCAAAGAGTTCTCCTTCTCTTTCCGCAGAAGCAGACCGTATCGTATAGGAAAGCCTACTGCCAGACGGGGACGCAATCTTAGTAAAAAAAAAGATTTGCTATCACTCCCCGTTAACAAAAAAGCAGCCCTTTTCAGGGCTACCCCAATACTCTCGAAAAGAGATACTAATTCAATTTGCCAAAACAAATTTGTGTTTGTGTCTTTAAAAAATAAATAGAAGTGTGTCTATAAGCACTTCGTTTCTTTTGTCAGTAAAAAATCCACCCTTTGTTTTCTCTGTCTTGTCAAATCGTGCATGTCTGTGCTTGTAAGTAAAAAGTAAAAAAGTCAACGTGAGTGTTTCTTTTAGGTCCGCGCGTTTGATGTTTTGTTTTTGGTTATGGTAAGTTTTGGTGCCAGGGGATGATTTCCTTCACGTTCGTGCTCCAGGAATATAAATCAGAGCACTCGTCAGTCTGGCTACCATTGTTGACTAGTCAACTTAAAAGAAGATGAGCAGACTACAAAAACTATTGGAACTCCAGATGCACCTGGAGTATGCTAGGCGTCTCCTGGATGAGCTGGCTTTGGAGGCGGCATAGGAGGAAGCCAGGTTAAAAGAAGAAGAGAGAGAAAAGAAGAAGGAAGAAGAGAAAGAAAAGAAAAGAGGGATTCTGTCTCACCTCTTTATGAGACCTCCGTGTGAGGTCAAACCTGAGGTGAGGACACCTGCACAACCAGTACGACCTCCTCAGCCACATCCACAACAACAACGTCTGCCACAAACTGTACCAAGAGCCGCTGTCCTCCAGACAGAAAACTGGGAGCAAGAGACCTTGGAAGAGTTTGAGAGACAGCGGCAAGAGTGGGAGCCGCAGCTTCAGCAAAATCATCTCCGGATCTGGCATAGGAGAAGACAGAGGGAACAAGTCTTCACTATCCCTCACACTGAAAACTGGGGTAGTGAAGCCACTCAACCTCCCTCTGCACTCCCAAGAACAAACATACATTGGGAGCAGGACTCGAGCCGGCGATGCGTATGTGGGGCCAGACCAGGTAGGTGCAACCATTAGCCAGGTGCAAATGGAGTTCCAAGAAAAAACAGCCCTTCTCAGGGCTAACCAAATCTCTAGAAGAGAGAGACTATTCAAGTTGCCAGTTGGTGTGAATGTAGAGTAGTGTGACTATAAACACTCACTCCTTTACTGTTCTGTGTGTGTGTGTGTGTGTGTGTGTGTGTGTGTGTGTGTTTGCATTCGCGTTCGTTGGTGTGGATAGTATATGTGTGTGTGTGTGTGTGTGTGTGTGTGTGTGTGTGTGTGTGTGTGTTTTATGCATTCGCGTTAGTTGGTGTGAATAGTAGGTATGGTATGTTTTATGCATTCTCGTTCGTTAGTGTGGATAGTAAAATAGATGTGTGTTTTATGCTTTCTCGTTCGTTGGTGAGGATAGTATATAGGTGTGTGTTTTATGCATTCTCGTACGTTGGTGAGGATAGTAAATAGGTGTGTGTTTTATGTTTTCTTGTTTGTTAGTGAGGATAGTAAAAAGGTGTGTGTTTTATGCATTCTCGTTCGTTGGTGAGGATAGTAAACAGGTGTGTGTTTAATGCATTCTCGTCCGTTGGTGAGGATAGTAAAAAGGTGTGTGTTTTATGCATTCTCGTCCGTTGGTGAGGATAGTAAATAGGTGTGTGCTTTATGCATTCGCGTTCGTTGGTGAGGATAGTATATGTGTGTGTGTTTTATGCGTTCTCGTTCGTTGGTGTGGATAGTAAATAGGTGTGTGTTTTATGCTTTCTCGTTCGTTGGTGAGGATAGTATATCATATGTGAAGTGAGTGTAAGGGATGTTTTCGTTCACGTCCGTGCTTGACGTATATAACGCAGAACGCTAGTCAGTCTGGTTACCTTACTACTCAAGAGCCCAGCCCTGGGCCAAGGTCCCAGCCCGGGGCTATGATCAGTCGCGAAGCACTCAGTGCATAGGCGACTTTAGTCCATGGACCAGTCTGGCTACCCACGTTGACTAGTGAACACCTATCAAGATGGAAGTATTTAACCAATTAAAAGACAGTTGGTATTGGATGATGGATGGATCATACATACTGGATAGGCTTGCAAAGGAATGGAGGTTCCCAGGCAGCCAAAACTTGGTGACCAGACTGAAAATAGCCAGTTTTGACTTAAAAAGGATGATAGTGGAGGAAGCTGAGAAGTTGAGAGGCTTCATACAACTAAAATATGTAAGAGTGGGAACTTTGAAACAAGTGATTGATATTGTTATAGAAGTCAGATGTTATTTGGAAGACATATTCCATTTAACCGAGTGGCCTTCTGTCAAAAAAGGCTTAGACAGATTAAAGAAAGGAGAAGAGATTATGAAAAAGGTAATGGGAGAAGAGGTGAAGAAAATCAAAGAGATATGGACAAAATAGAGAAAGGAAAAGGAAAACCAAAAAAAGAAAGAGGACTTTGACAGACTGAATAAGAACTGGATGAAAATACAGCTAAAATTTAGAGCTATAGAACATCCAGACTGGATACCAGAAGAAGAAATGAAAAAGAAGAAGAAAGGAATCATTGGAAAATTAAGAAGCTGGTGGAAGAACTGGAGACAACAGAAGCAAAATACCAAAGGCCCTTTTCAGGGCCACTCCACTGCCTCGAAAAGATATTTATCTTCACTTTGCCTAAAAAAATTTTATTCGATTGTATAATTTATCTTTTAGCTCACAAAAACATTAGTCTCTTATCTAAATTTTTTTTTTAATCCGTTGTATAATTTGGGTATAATATTATAATATCCACAAACACGAACGCGAATGATTCAAACTTTATATAGAAATGACACAGGTGGCATGACGTCACGGTACTTGCTATACACAAATACGAACGCGAATGATTCGTGTTTGTATATAGAAATGACACAGGTGGCATGACGTCACGGTACTTGCTACATTGTTGCAACTGTCCTGTACCGTGACGTCACCCTACCTGTTCCATTCCTCTTGTCCCTATACATTCCCTATGTTAAATTTCCATTGACGCTATACTATCCCAGGGTGTGTTTTTGACGCTATAAATCGTGACGATATACTATCCCGGGGTGGTGGTGGTCTGTAATGCTAATTCCCATTGACGCTATTCTATCCCACTACACTACTCCCCTTTAATCCTAGTGACAAGTGGCTAAACAGTCAGTGTCTACTGCAAATCCTCTTTACAATAAATGACAAGTGGCTGTATGGTCAGTGTCCGCTTCAGATCAACTTTACTTCCGCTGACAAGTCCACTGCAAATCCCCTTTAATCCCTGTGACAAGTGGCTAAACAGTCAGTGTCCACTGCAAATCCTCTTTACAATAAATGACAAGTGGCTTTATGGTCAGATCAACTTTACTTCCGCTGACAAGTAGCTAAATAGTCAGTGTCCACTGCAAATCCACTGTACTTCCACTGACAAGTAACTGAACAGTCAATTCCTGCTGCAAATATGTTGTGCTTCCGCTGACAAGTAGCTAAATAGTCAGTTCCCACTGCAAATCCATTTAACTGCATTAAGTCAATTCATATCTGATGCATCTTCAATGAACAGTTCGGCAAACAGCTATTTTATCTTTGAATTACATTACCCTAATTTATTGTATATGTTGCCAATAGCTGTTCCATTTCCAATGAGTTTCCTCTGAAAAATCAGTATATTGTGTTAGTTCTTCTTTACTCCCACAACAAATCCGTTGATTATTTTGTTTGTTCTTCTTTAATTACTACTGCAAATTCACTCAACATATTTGTTCTTAAATATGACTTCTAATTCAAGTCCTACAGAAAAATCTTCATATTTTTTTTTTCTCTGACATCAACACTAAACTTGCATAAATATATTGTATTTTCTTAATGTTTACTGCAAATCCACTGAAACCTGTTGTTTTTCTGCTGAAA
>JAECUM010010210.1:0-29221 GCA_016617855.1 Megalonaias nervosa
CTCGCCCATTTATCGAAGTTTACGTTTAGATGGCACCATATAGCCACTATTGTCATGACGTGCTGTAAAATACATACATACATACATACATACATACATACATACATACATACATACATACATTCATTAATACATACATTAATACAGACATACTTACGTACATACATCCGACTCGTCTATATGACAGTATGCAAGACCTGTATGAGCGTACAGAAGTAAAATTGAAAGAAGCCGTACTTGACAATCTGAGTTCCATTAAGAATTAAATAATGTCCAAACACTGGCATACAACTGAATGGGGTCAAAGTTTTTTCTTAAATTAAATTATGTCCAAACATTGGCATACAACTTAATGGAGTCAAAGTTTTAATTAAAATTAAATAATATCCAAACATTGGCATACAACTGAATGGGGTCAAAGTTTTAAATCTTATTCTGGTCATTATGCCTTTAGAAAATAAAGTCTCAAAACACACATTTTATATCTGCAGCATGAATTCCAAGAATATCGGAATAAATATTACCTGCATTTGAAATTATTTTAGTTCAGGTTTGCCAATAAACATACAAAACTATTCACGATTCATGACCATGCTATTTTTATTAACTTTTGTGTAATATGATAATTATAACACATCAGCAGCTATATTTATACTCTATTTATACTTGTGTAAAATAATTATAAAAATTATGCGGGTAGAATCAAATTTGGAATGCTGTCATCATAGTAATCACATTGCGTTGTGATAAATTGTGACTGATACATGCTAGAAGAATTAGTATTCAAGCATGCTTTTATCATTTTAAAAAAAAAAATTCCAATTGTTATGAATCGACCGAATTTTCTGCAGTCTGATTGAAATAAACGGTCACGTGCTGCTGATCATGAATGTTTTTATACATCAGTAAATTCTGCGGACTACGTTTGGTTCCCATTTTCCAGGTAATTTTATATGAAGCTTATCTATACCAATGTCTTATACCACAATACTAAGAACAAGAAGCCCCACCCACTAAAATAAAGTGAAATATATGTGGATGAAAATTAGCCTTACAAAACTACTGATATGCATGCCAGTCAGAATGTAATCTTGACACAAAAACAAAAATGACTTTTTTTACATGGAGTTTCAGGTATATCATGTACAGTTGTGTTATGGGTAGGATTAGATTATGGGTAGGATTAGAATCTTACCACACACAGAAACTGATATATAGGTAGACTTGAACCAAACAAACATTAAATGTTTGCTCCAGGTGTTCATGAATATCCTCGCAAGAATGTACAATACATCCAACACTTACTTAACAAAGCTAAAAAAGCAACATTTTGAGCACATCTCATCCTGTGTATTTTGTTTTTGGTGACTAATTTTCAGTGCCAATAGACCTGTACATGTAACAAAAATGCATGGCCACAGAGAAAAACAATATTTGCACTGATTTTATTACTCTGGAAAAATGATGGAAACAGTCATCATCATCATCATAAATATTATATTATTATTATATTATTATTATTATTATTATTATTATTATTATTATTATTATTATTATTATTATTATTATCATAAATATATTATTATTATTATTATTATTATTATTATTATTATTATTATTATTATTATTATTATTGTAAATATAATATTTCACTTATACACATTGAGTGAAAATCAATAACTTTACCAATTACTAATAATCAAAGAAAGTGTACACACTTATCATTATTATTATTATTATTATTATTATTATTATTATTATTATTATTATTATTATTATTATTATTATCATTTTGAGTGAAAATCAGATAACGTTTCCAATTACTATTATTCCGAGAAAACACAAACGTTATTATTATTATTATTATTATTAGTAGTAGTAGTAGTAGTAGTAGTAGTAGTAATAGTAGTAGTAGTAGTAGTAGTAGTAGTAGTAGTAGTAGTAGTAGTAGTAGCAGTATTAGTAGTAGTTCCAACACAATCTTCCACCTATAGACATTGAGTGAAAATGAGTAACGCTGCTAATTATTATTATCCGTGAATGTATATACCTTATTAACATCGTATATTAAAAACACGAAAGTAGGGTCTACTCATGTTTCATCACAACAATATCTATTTGATTAAGTTACTGTTTCATTTTATGTATTTCCTAGAATTATGTAAGCCAGATGTAGGTTTTAAGCACAACACGTTGCTTCTGAAAACGTTGATTCCTTCTAATGGCAAAATTTCAAGAAAGGGATGAAACAAGTGTACGCTGAGGGGACTTTTATATATATATATATATATATATATATATATATATATATATATATATATATATAGGCAAGTAGGTAGTATATATATATATATATATATATATATATATATATATATATATATATATATATATATATATGATTGCCGGTATTTATTGCAGTTCCTTGTAGGGATATTAATGCTGCCCAGATTCCTGCCATTCATTCAAAATGAAAAGAAATAAGTCAACATCCATATTTAATTCATCTTTTGTCCAAGTTAAAATTAGTTACAAATTGGAGCTGACTGAGGGATAGCAACATCTAGACCTATTTCGGATATTATTGGATTAATTTAACCTGTAAAATATTATGCTTTTGTGAGCCAGAAAATGGAAGTAAATGGTTACATTGAAACGTATAAACCGGTTCCTACAATCCAGAAATTAAATAAGTCAAAATGATAATTTTAAAGGATCATATTGCGAAGCGTTTTGTTTCGTATAATGATATAATATGTTTCATAACTTGACGGTTTTAATAAATGACTGGTTTTATGTCTATTTCCTAATTATTTTTGGAATTAATTTTCAATGAACAGTTCCAATGTAAACACACACACCCACACCAACACCCACACACACACACACACACACCAATGTGAAAGGAAGTGGTAACGTCCGCGTTAAACCATAATTAAACTTCGATATTACATTTCAAAATTTCTTATGACCAGTTTTTCGGATACTAAATATTTCCTTATGGCTAGTAAGGCTTGGTTAAGAATGAATATAAACTACCATGGCCTGGTATCGTGTTTTGTTTTCTTTTTTAAGCTTTATAATTCGTGTCAAAGAGAAATTTCGTATAAATCTATATTTTGTCTTTAGAAAATATATTGTCCAAACTGCTGAGCTAATAGAAGCATTGGAGTGTCTTATTCCTTTAATGCATTCCATTTCGAGTATATGTCTGAACTAGGATGGAATTTATCATACGAAAAGATATCTTTGTATCAAATACATAGACGTCGATGGAATATAAATCCATCGCCTTTTTAAAACGTTCTATTGTTTGAGGTTTAGAAAGGCCATTGAACTAAACTGTGTCTTGTTTAGAGTCAAATACGGTAAAAAAATTCCGATTAAAACCTGGAACTCCGCATAACCATGTCGTCTGCTGCGAGAGAGAAGCAGACAGCTATGATCTCTGGATCGGTTTTGCTGTGCTCGTTTTTTTGTGTCTGTGTAGAAGTTTTCCGTATGCACATGCACAGTTATGTAATCAATTACTGCACTTCTGTTATCATTGCACCAAGATTAAACATGTGCAGTTCAGTTCAAATGGCTCTAGCATTTTGCCCTTTGCAAGGTCATGCCGTAAATTATGAATAGTAATCACTCGTTTAGCAGTCGATCCTCCTCACACATATACTGAATGATTTTAATTATTTTTATATTCTAATGCGCATTTTAAAATATCATGGCGTTCTAGTCACGTGTTTGAAAATAAAAAAAAAGGGGATAGAATCGAGATTATTATCCTTTGTGTAAAACTGGATTTCAGAATGTGTCAATATTTCTAGGAAGTATTGAAATTTCATATTTATACACATGCCACAAGTCATAATGAAAACTAATTGGTTTATCTTTTTCATAATTTTTTCTTCACCTGGTACTGCATGGAGACCTTAAATTTTACAATACTGCACACCTGTCTTTTAATATTAAAATACTTTTTTCGTACTTTTTACTTTTTTAAAGAAAATAAAGCATAATAAAACTTTACACTACGATGCATTTACAAAGCTTACGAAACATAAGTTGTGTACGCAAAATATTTTTTTTTATTTTTATTTTCAACCGCTTGGCACTGTTGTAAATTTATTTTGTTCTGCTAGGAACAAAATCAGTTACAGTTTTATTTCCCATTCTCCACAATCCACGGCTTGAAGCAAATTATTAGAAGTATTAGGATTAACAACAGAGCAAGCTCATTGCTGCTAAATATTTGTATATTTACGATAAAAAGTGTTCACAGTGTAACATTTTCTATGCATCCTATCTGAATTATCCCCACATAAGTGATCTGAGTTTTGTGGGTTTATCCAACATGGAGATTTTCACATTTTCCCAAACGTAAGGAAAACCATTCACTGCGATGGCTAACAAAACAATTCACTGCGATGGCTAACTTAACAATTCACTGTGATGGCTAACATAACAATTCACTGCATTGGCTAATATAACAATTCACTGCGATAGCTAACATAACTATTCACTGCGATGGCTAACATAACAATTCACTGCGATGTCTAACATAACTTCATTTAACGGAATAAAGACCCAGTATATTGTCTGTGATTTTTAATTAATATACCTATTATTCTAAATCGTGTTTCTCTTTCTCGGCAGTAAAATTCTGTAAAACCAAATTACGAGGGTGGAAATGGCAATTTATTTATATTTTTGATTTATTCGTAGAAAATTTGTTTCTTTGGTGGCAATTGTAGTAGTATATGTATATGAGGTTTTTATTCCAAAGAGGGTTTTAGCTCAGAAGACCCCCACCCCTTAAGAATAAATATATTATGACATTTTTTTCACCACCTCAGAGACCCCCTCTCCCTCAAAAAACCACCCTCCAACAAATTTTTATCTGAGAAAATGATGATAATTTGAAACCCAGAGGGGATTCTAGACCAGCTCACCCTCCCTCCCAAATTTGGAGAGGTGTGGTTGGTCAGATGACCCAATGACATTTATTGACAACATGGTTGATGAATGATATTTCTAAAGCTGTACAAAATTAAACATCTACTACTGTTGTAACCCATATTTTATGATAATCTTTTTCCTATCTGCTGACTCTCATTGGTAGGATATCAGTTAACATACTGTCAATAATACGAAACTCACGTATTAAATCGTCCATATCATATTTTACACCTCGCAAATAAGATCGTATTTGATCAAGTAATTTTTTTGTAAGTTATACTTGCTGTTTTACAAGAATTTTTTTTTTGTTTCAAGTTTAGGTTCAATTTTTTTTACAAGTGTTGAAAGAGAGACACCGACACCAGATATTATTAACAAAAACGGATTTAATAATGCTCCACTTGAGATTATACCAGAGCTAGCCATTAACAATGGTAAATATGATATTACTCGAAGTATTCTACGGTAGTATTTATAACATTCTTTTACACACCATAGGTTTTTATGATAAAATTTATAATATTTTACTAATGCGTCAACATCTTGTTTTGGAATTTCTTCTGATATGTGATTGAAATCGATGATTTGTTTTTTCATTATACAATATTTTATACAAAGACAAAAGTTCTAGCACCAACAACCAAATCGAGAAACTCGCGGAATTTATTATTTTTAGGATCAGCTATAAACTCTCTGTATTTGTCATAAACATCTGACGAAGTATCCTTATATCGTTCATCTGTTAGTACATATTGTTTCTTTAACCAAGCGTATGAATCAAAACTATTTCCTACTTCACTCTCATACAAATCTGATTTATTCACAAAATTAGTGTAATCGATTTCTGTTTCATCAATATACTCTAATACTAAGCTCAACTGATCTAACGTGAAATTTTTGAGAACAAGATGTTGCCTGATAATTGTATATGCGACTACGAAATTTGCTAGCATCAATTTTTTAAGCTTATCTAGTTCAATTGTAAGAAGACCAACAGCAGAAGCTACTTTTAACATTAATTTTTCATATGGTTTTGTGAGCATTGTTTTAATTTCGTTGTAATAATTTCGTAGTGACAATTGTCTAGAGTACTGTAATGATGGGAATGGAATATCGTCTTCTTCATTTATATCATAATAAGAATCAGACTTTACTTCCAGCTTTGTTTGATCGACTGCTTCAAAAAACTTTTCTCGCTCATCATCACTAAAATTACTAATTTCATCGTCTAAAGTTTTGATTATCTTTAGAGACTTGTTAACAATAATCGGATCAAATTCTGGGTCTTTTTTACGTATCATTGGCAAAATTGCGTTTGCGTACACTTTAATAATTAACTCTGCGTCTGACGTCATAGTAACGATTTTAACCAAGGTTTCTTTGTCATTGTAGTACATACCGAGATGTTTAAAAATATGTCGTTTTGAAAAACTATCATATACATTTTTGTTTCTTTTAATTCTTATTTTCGTAGTTTCCGCTAGTTTGTCAAGACGAGTATGATTTTCGTTTATTCGTCTTTCTTCCAATGTTCTTCCACTATAAACTTGCGCTTTTATTAAGTCTGATTTTATTATCAAATCTATGTTATACCAATCAAGCTCGAGTAATATTTTTTTAAATATAATTTCAACTTGTTTTTGTTCTTCTAGACAATCATTAGGATGACAGTATCTGCTTATAATGTCAAAGTTTTCTATTGCTTTTTTAAGTTGTGGTCCTCGCATATGCATAACGCGAATACAATTAGCAGAATTTCCTGGCAATGTTGAATTGTCTAATAATTCGATGCCAAGTGTTTTCAAACCTTGTAACATTTTTGCCATGTTATTAATAGCTCCAACATCTATTTTAGGGTTAAAAATATTATCATAAAATTCTTTCGCAACGGTTATAATTGATGGTTCTGACATTATTTTTATAGCATTAGATTAAATTTGATCATCGAGTGTGTATATCTGAAATGCTGTCAGTCCTGGAAACGGACGTTCAGCAGCAATAACATAAACTCGAAAATACAAGTAGTTGTTAACAGTGTCTTCAGTCGGAATCGTAAAATATTGTGTTGTTGAAATGTAAGTGTCTGTTGTGCTATACAATGTTGCCCAATTAATAACATCATTTGATCCTTCCAATCGCCAATTATAAATTCGACCAACGCTAGGATGTAATCGGCCTCGCAAATGAAATTGCCAAATAGCAACTGCAGTAGGACATTTGATTTTGATCCAAAAATTTTCGATTTCTCCGTTGGTCGTCCACTCGTGTCTATCAGAGAAAGCGTAATAAGGATAATTTTCAGGATAAAACGATGATGCGCTTACCTCAAATCCAACTGCTGAATTAAACAATATTGGAATATACCCAACATTATTTTTGGTTCGTTTTACACTACTAGACAGACTGTCAACATACGCTTTATTTGTCAGATCGTTAGGGTTAACTTGAAAGTAAGTCGTCATTATCTTGTTGGCTTTCATATTTATATTCCCTGACATGCGTCCACCGGATTTCTTAAAATATGGGTTAAGTTCTTCTTTTAATTGAGCATAACTAATAGCATCAGTGTTATCAGATGGTGAGGTTATTGGTAATCCAGTTATTTTTGAATTTAACATGGACAGGTCACCCGTCATTGTATCACCGGCTTTGTTAAGCTTATTATCGTCAACAGATTTTAGTTGTGCATAACTTACAGCTTGTGTTTGATTTAAGTTTTCTGGCGGATATACAATCTCTAAATTTATAATTTTTTTCCTGACATGTTGATATTACCTGTAACTGTCCCACCTATTTTATCAAGTTTGTTATCATCAACATACTTCAACTGCAAATAACTTACCGCCTGAGTTTGATTTAAGTTTGCTGGTGGATACCTGGTCTCCAAATTTATAATTTTTTTTCCTGACATATCTAAGTTAGCGCTTAAAATTCCACCAGGTTTATCTAGTTTATTATTGTCGACTAATTTAAGTTGTGCATAACTAACAGCTTGTGTATTAACGACATTTATTGGTGGATAATCTGTTTCTAAACCTAGTACTCGTTGATTTGACATAAACAAGTTTCCCATCATTGTGTCGCCGGATTATTTCAGGTAACCTGATAAATCAACCTTACCATCTGTTATTGTTGTACTTACAGCCGATGAATCTCCTACTAATGTTCCAAATTTTGTATAATAGCTCATTATTTATTTATCGTCTGACAATTTTTTAATATAACATAAAATTGTATAACAATAATGGCAAATTCGTCGATATTAAACTTTGATACAGAGCGGTTGGTGAAACATAAACATGAAAACGAACTTCCAGATTGTCATTATCTTATTGTTGGAAGAACTGGATCTGGGAAAACAAACTTGCTTATGAATTTACTCCTCGGAGATAATTTTAACTACGATCGCGTTTATATTTACACAATTAATCCACAACAGGATAAGTACGAGCTACTTAACAATTATAATGACAAACTTCGTGATGATCTTGAGGCTGGTGAAGATTTTTTTATTATCAAACAACCAGAAGAACTTGTTCCAGTTAATCAACCTGATTCGTCCGAACACAAGATAGTTGTTTTTGATGATATGCCGCTAAACAACGAGGAAATGAATAAAATAGAATCATATTTTTCATTATCACGTAATAAAAAATGTAATTCTGTTGATCTCGCCCAAGGTTTTTATAATGTTGACAGATTTATTAGGCGAAATACTGGTTGTTTTATATTATTTCCAGGACTTGACAATGTTGACGTTAGAAATATCGCGAGCGAACAATGTGGTGATGTAACAAAAGATAATTTTATTGAATTATGTCATAAAGCGACGGCAAATAAATATGACCTTTTTTTGTTTGATAAATTAACAAATGATACGATTAAAATGTTTCGCTGTTGTATTGAAAAATATCTACAATAATTTTTATAGAAAATAGTATATAATTAATGGAAAGAAAAGCAAAGTACAGAAAACATATAGAAAATCTAAAAAAACTTGTTAAATCTAAAACTGAACTTAGGCAGATGATTCAACAGGCACGACGTGGCCAAGTGGCTGCAGCAGAAACAACAGCCGCCGCTCTCAAACCAGTTTCTGAAGCTTTACTTGGAAAACAACCTGAAACTAAACCATTATCAGAAGAAGAAGTTAAAAAAATACAAGAAAAAGGTTTACTAGGATTAATCAAAGAACAACAAGAAGCGGCTGCTGGGAGAATTATTGAAAGATCTGAAGAAGAAAAAAGAAGATTAGCCGAGGAACTTGCAACAAATATAGCTAATCCTGTTGCAAGACAAGCTTAAATAGATCGGCTGATAAATAATCCACTGGAACTTCAACAAAGATTAGCAGAAGCAGCAGTAGTTAGACCAATAGAAAGAAGGTTAGAAGAAGAAGAACTTAGAAGAGAGAGAGAAAATATAGAAGAAAAAAGAAGATTTGAATATGATTTAGAAAATATAAATAGCGAAATAAGAGATGACGAGTATGAAGATTTTAATAAAAAATATAACTTTAAGAATGTGAGAATACATGATGTTAACAAGATGAATTTGAAGCTGACGAAAAAAATTATAAAATTGAAAGAAATAAAAAAAAGAGGGTGATGAGCATTTCAGCAAAGTAGTTTTAGAAAATAGAAATTACTATAAGAGTATTAAATTATATTGACATGGAATTATCGCTGATCTTTATATTAAAGTTATTAACAATATAAGAAATAACCAATATCGTAGTTTTCATAGTAGTGGTTTAGATAACGAAGCAAAATTATTGGATGAAAGACCAGAAGAATCAGCATATACACTACAAGCTCCTATAATGACCGAAGAAGATTTACAAAAATCAGTCGAGAAAGATAATGAAGAATATCGTAAAAAATATAAAAACCAAGCAAAACAAAAAATAATGGATTCGGGATATTTTGCTTTTATGGAAGATAATGACATTTCTGACGTTGATAATATTTATAATTGGAAAAAAGATGAACACGAGAAACTCATTAAAATATTAGAAGATATTACAGAAAAAAATATAGGAGCTTACAGAGAAATTGATACAGCTGAAATAAAAGATGTTGAAGGACTTTATGAAGAAGCTAGAAATGCTGTTAGTGGCTACTGTTTTTAAAAATACTGCAATAAAATTTAGAGATAAAGAATATGTTGAAAAATATAAATTAACTTTTTTTAAATTATTTAAAGGTTATGATGATAATCGCTTTAAAAAACTTTTAGAAGAAGAAAGAAAGAAAACAGGAACTGGAGTTAGAATATTTTGATCAGTTACTGAAATGATTGGCAGATTAATGCTATTGATATCATCAAAAGAAGCTGGAAATGTTGGTGCTGAAATTGACAATGAAATTATTGACATACTTGATAATTTGAGATCGGAAAATTTATTAACATCTGACTAATACGAAACTCTACATCGCGACTTAATCGCGGCGATTTAATTTATAAATTTGTGCAATGATTTAATATAACAATTTTATATAAAAAAAAAATGTCAGCAACATTATTACTAGACTCTTGCCAATCTGATAAAGATAGCGCAAATTTTTATGTAAAGTATATTCCGCCAATAGAACTAGATCGTGAAAAACAATATGAAATTGGACTAATTTCCTGTACGTGTTGGAATTCTATGGCTAATGTAAAAACTGGAGTAAATGATTATTTTGAATTTATTTATACTGGTCGAGATTTTTTAGCACAGAAATTTATTAAAATTCCACAAGGAGCCTACAACATAACTGATCTAAATAAAACAATAAAAGAATCTATAACAGCAGAAGAACTAATAGCACAAGATGAAGGTGTAGCTGATAGTTTTGAGCTGACACCAAATTATAATACGTTACACGCTAGAATAACAATAAAACCTGGTATAACAGTTGATTTTACCAATCCAAAAAGTATCGCGCCATTGATAGGATTTCTTCATAAATGTTATACTGCTCCTTTTAATGAAACCAGAACGTATGACGGTGAACTGCCAGTAAATATGACTGATGTAAACGCAATATTGGTAAATTGCTCTATTGCATCTGGATCTTACTCAGCTAAAGGTAGTAAAGGACAAACAATATACAGTTTTTCACCAGACGTTCCACCAGGTTCTCTTATGCAAATTAGTCCACGTCAAGTTATTTTTTATCCGTTAAACGTTGAAAATCAAATAACAGAAGTAAATATGCAATTGACAGATCAGTCTGGACGACAACAGGATTTTAACAATGAAATTGTCACTTATTATTTACACTTACGCGAACAATAGTAAACATATTTTCTAAAAGATTTGGTAATAAAATTATACAACCTCAGATATAATGAAACAGAAAAAAGTTTATCGAAGAAAAATAGTAGGAGGATTTTTGGGAAATATATTTGCTAAAATTATATAAAATGTTCCAGGAATAGCTCATAAAGTTGCGCCAATTGCACTTGACGCATCTAAAGCTTTTGCAACTGGAGCTGCATCTGCTGCTGGAACCGCTGTTGGACAAAAAATAGCTGATAAAATAAAAAGACCGACAATAAAACCAGCTATTTCAGAAATCGCACCAACAAAAGAAACTAAACGCGCAATGATAACAACAAAAAAACTTTTATCACCAAAAGGAGAACAAATTATACAAAAATTAATATCTAAAGCAACAACACCGAAATAGCTTCGCTATCGTTGATGACAAAATTTTGTATAACCTAATAAATAAGAAAAATGTCTGTTAAAACTTATCTCGATTTAGCAGAAATTTATGACGAAGACGACACGGTAACAGAATTTGAATATATTGAATATCTCGATGAAAATTCTAACGAATCTAATAAGACTGGCGTCAGAACATTTAATACTAGAGACGATGAAGTATTTCTACTGCCTCATAAAGCAATGTTAGAAGTTCGTGGTCAGATTATGACAGTAGCTGTTCCACCTGTCGCAATTGCAGCTGATGCACAAGTAGCTCTTATAAATGACGGTTGGTGTTTATTTAAAAGTGCTCGATATCAACTAGCTAATCAAACTGTCGAAGATATTTCAAGTCACTTACAAGTTGCAAGTACAATCTTAAATATTATTTCGTTTTCCGATGATTACTCCAAATCAACTGCAACTAATATGATGTGGTTTAAAGATACTGGAGCTGGTACAGCAGGATCTGGAGAATTTATTTCAAAAGGAGCATTCACACATGGGGCTAATGCAGCTGCAGATCTTGTAATTGTAAGAGATTTTCTTATTGCTAATGCTACCAATTTTGATATAGCCGCGCCAGCTGCAGACGCTAATGAAGACGCTACAAGAGTCTCACTTACTGCTGCTTGTAATAATCTTGGTATAACACCACAAGGTGCAGCTGCGGACGTCGTTGCAATGTTAAATTTAGTTAACGGGGCAATTAGCGTAAGAAATACACGTTATAATGAGGGTTATACTAAGAGAAAGGCACTTGCAGCAGTATCACGTCAAATTACAATGACATTACCGTTAAGTACAGTATTTGGCTTTTGTTGCGATTACAATAAAGTATTTGGTGGAGTTAAACATACACTTATTTTAGATCGATCAGAACAAAATGATTGTTTATTTCGATCTGGTGGGGCTGATGTACAGTTTATCATAAACAAACTTGCGCTGTGGATGCCACGAATAACGCCGACAGTTTCAAAATCGCTCGAAATAAATGATATTCTTAAAACCCGCACAAAGAAGATTTATTTTCAGCAACATAAAATATATCAAACAGCAGTTCCAAATACCACAGACTACACATGGCGAATCCCAACAACGTCGACGGAACAAAAGCCACGGCAATTATTTGTTGTATTTCAACAGCAAGCGCGACGTGTTAACCAACAACAAAATAAAGCGATATTTGATAATGCTGATGTTAGACGAATATATGCTAGAATAAATTCAAAGCAATACCCGGAGCGAGCGATAGAATGTAATTTTGCAGATGACGCTAATAAAAATATTACTCGACCTTACATGTACCTGCTTGACGCATTGCAAAAATATCAAGATGTTGGAGACGGATCTCAGATATCAGTAGAGGAATTTCGCACACTTTATCCGATATTTTATTTTGATGTTAGTAAACAAAATGAAAGAGATGTAATTTCAACTGCTGATATTGAAATTACTTGGACATTAGAAGCAGTTCCAGCAGCGCAGTTGTATGTATATGCGCTAGTGATCAGCGACAGAACTATTACGATTGATTTTGTTGGAGGTAAAATGTCGGTACAAGTTTAATCTGTAACTTTAATAATAAGATGACAAAATATATTGTAAAAGAAATATATTTGACTGATGGTCAAGTTAAAAAATTAGCAGCTGCTGTTGCAAAGAAAAGGCAGGTCTCATTAAAGGTCAACCCTAACGCAGGTGTTTTAGGTACTTTAACAAAATTAATGTTAACCAAAAAACAAGTAAATAAATACGATCGCAAAAAACCTTTTGTTTTAAATTTAAGTGCTGCACAAATGACTGCAATGTCAAAACAAGGTGGTTTCTTCGGTCCGGCACTATCTGTAATGGCCAGAACGTTAATACCTAAAATTTTGCCAGCACTTGGTACATTAGGATTAGCAGCAGCGTCTGGAGCAGTATCTGGCGCAACGAAAAAAGCAGTTGAAGGTCATGGAATAAAGAAAATTTTTATCTAAAGATAAATATAAAATGCCAAAACAACGACGAAAAAAAAGACACGACCGAAGAGAAAAGGTGGATTTATTCCAATAGGTCCATTACTAGCAGGATTGGCGGGAAGTCTATTGCCAAATCTGTTAGGAGTACGACGAGGACTAATGTTGCCAGGAACAAAGAGATGAAGTCGGCCGCGTTAAGTAATTTTGATATACTTGACAAACTAAAAAAAGTAAAAAATTTCAGTGGAGTTTATTCTAAAGATGAACCTACGGCAATTCCATCGCTGACGCTAGCGTCTCCAGGTTCGTGTGTTATAAATATACAAGATTTCAATGACGGATCTGGTACACATTGGGTAGCTGTTTTTGATAACAATTATTTTGACTCGTTCGGAATTCTACCAAGTGACGCAATAAAAAAATATAGGAGTAAAAAAAAAAAAAAAATCATTCGTCTAATCAAATTCAACCAGTTGGAACTTCTGCTTGTGGATACTATTGCGTAGTGTTCATTAAACCGATGACCGAAAATCCAGATTTTTTAAAGTTTATTTTGCAATTTGACAAACAACCTTCTCACGCTAATGATGAGATTGCAATTAATTTTATCTAAACTCACTGATATATAATGTCAACATATTGTCTTAAGTGTAAAACTAAAACAGAAAATAAAGATGAAAACAACAGAAAAAACAAAAAATAATAGAATGATGCTGAAAAGTATTTGTGCAATCTGTGGAAAAAGAAAAAGTATGTTTTTGCCAGCAACAAAGTTGTCCTGAGAGGGTTATCCAGAAATTATTTTAGTAGATGATTAATAAATAAATGACATGCGAGTGCGATTGTGATAGAGATTTATGTCTTGAGCAAAATAAAATTGTTACATATTGTCAGAAATGCAACAACAGAGAAATAATTGGAACAGGTATAGATATACATAAATTAATTGGCAAATTGCCGAAACCAAAAGGCGGTTGGACATTGCCAGGCCATAAATATACTGGACCTTATAATCCTCTCGATAAACAACTTGACGAAAACGATAATCCGTTGCCAGGACAAGAGCCTTACAATTAAGTTGACGCAATAGCAATGCACCATGATATCTGCTACAGAGACATTGAACGTCCAGACAACGAACAAAATAAACATAGCTGCGATAAAGTAATGTTAGACGAACTTCGTGATATGAAACCTGTAAATATGCGAGAACGTGTTGACCGAAGGCTGGTCCAGGGTTTTATTGGAGCAAAATATAAATTAGGTCTCGGAAGAAAAGAATTATATGATGATCTTGCCTCAGAGATGCTAGCATCTCAGCTACACAAACCTAAAAAAAAAGTTTCATCGACGTAAAGTTGTCGCAAATGCCGTTGATGATATCTGGGCGATAGATTTAGTTGATGTCTCAAATCTAGCTCAGTTTAACGTTGGCGCCGATGGCGCTCCAAAGAGATATCTTTTTCATGTTGTAGATGTTTTTAGCAAATATGAGTTTAGTATACCCGTTTCAGATAAAATAGGGACATCGATGACTGATGCGCTAAAACAAATAATAACAACTACAGACAGAAAACCAAACAGAATCTGGACTGATAATGGAGCAGAATTTTTTAGTAAAAAGTTTGAACAATTTTTAGAGCAAAATTACATTAAAAAATCTGTTACAGGAAATGAGGAAAAAAGCGTCATCGTTGAAAGATTTAATCGCACGCTCAACGAAACAATCCACAAGTATTTGACAGCTAAAAATACGAGTAAATATATTGACAATTTATAAAAAATTGTTGACGAGTATAATAACACGAAACACAGATCCCTTTCGTTAGGCAAAAGGATAATGTCGCCAAACGACGCGATTGCAAATCCAATATTAGCAAACGAAAATATGTACCGCAGACAGAAATTTAAAGTTGGTGATAAAGTTAGAATTTCTTTGACGAAAAAAACATTTATGAAAGGATATACTCATAATTGGAGTGAAGAAGTATTTGTTGTTGATAAAGTACTTTTAACAATACCAGTTACATACTCGTTGAAAGATTTATTAGGTGAACCTATAACTGGCAGTTTTACGAGCAAGAACTTCAGAAAACAGAACAAGATATATTTGTTATTGAAAAAGTTATTAAAAAGCGCGGCAACAAAAGTTTAGTTAAATGGCGAGGGTATGGCGATAAATTTAATAGCTGGGTACCAACTAAGTCGATCGAATAATATTATTATAAATTTCTTCGTATTTTATTAATACTAATTTACATTTTACTGGTTTGCATAAAGAAATTAAATGCAATTTTCTTGCATCGTCGATTGGCATTAAATTAAATATTTTAACAAAAATAAAATCGTATTTTATATTTCTTTGTTGTCCAGTTATTTTTACGTTTAAAAAGGGTTTTAAAAGCTGCCAAAATATTTGATGCTCTGTGATAGTAAAATTAAATTTTATTATTTTTTTTAGCAATATGGTACTTAACATCATATTGCCCAGTTGTTGGTCTGCTTAAATTTTTTTTACTAACAACAACATCATTTTCTTCCTCGTCATAGTTATGCAAAATATCTTTTTCAGTATAACCAGCAAATCTGTCATTAGTAATATTTTCTAATGTAAAATTTGAAACTGAAACAAAATCTCCCGAATATAGTTTAGCCAGTCTCTCAATTAAGTTCATTATTATAATATATCTTTTGTCTAATTAATAAATAATAAGATGTTCGGAGAAATAAAATATCATCAAAGAGTTAATATATTAAATCACAAAGAATTAGCTGAGGCAATTCGAAATTGTTTGTTGGGACATAGTTTTTATTTTGTTGATGTTATGATAACATTAGGTGAATCTGACAGATTTTTATTAACAGTAGCAGAAAAAATAAAACTTAATACAAGTAAAATAATAACATTACGATTTAATCGCGACGATCTTATGGAATTTAGCCATAATTGTCTTACTCAAAATGATATAGAAAATATCATTAGTTATCGTATTTAAAATTAAATCTATCAATGTCAACATTGACGTTGCTGATTTTATTACATTATCAGCTACAAATTTTACTGTACTTGAATTAATTTTATGATATTTTCCAGCAGCTGTTATTGATTTAAATTTCATTTCTTCTCCAGTTTCAATATTTATTGAAATTATTTGTTTAGCAGGATTTTTAAAATTATTACTACCACCAGTTCCACGTTTTGTGTTTTCTTTTGGCATAACCAAATCTAAATTTTCCAAACGATTATCTGTTTTAATACCATTTTTATGATCAACAACTAAACTATTAGGTATTAGTCCGTTAAAAGTTTCAAACACAAAACGATGAGACTGATAATAAACAAAATTAGTTTTTGTTCCACGTACATTAACACCAAGATATCCACTGTTCTGCGAGTTTCCAAGAACTTTTTTTGTTCTTATATGTCTAATATTTCCCTTATCATTTGTCTCATATAAATCAAATACTGGATGAAGTTGAAATTTATTTTGTAATGATAAATTTTCAATATTATCATCAGCAATTGCGCTATTTACTCGATAAACTCGTTGTCCTTCTGGAATATCGTCGCAAAACAAAGTATAAATAAAATCTTTTCTAAACATTTTAGTCCTTTCTGCATTATCGCCTTTTACTGAAATTAATACACCAGCTGGTGTTGATATGCCAACAGATTTTTTAGATTTTATATTAATAACAGAACCTAACATATTTACTGCATATAAATTGTATTTTGGATGTACATGATAAAATTCTTGCTCCTCCGCTGTCAGTCTCAGATATCTCAAAATTTCTGTCATTATACTATAAGGATTTCATATCTCTAATTAAAAAAATTCAATTAAATATAAAATAATACCATATAAATAATGTTAAAATTGCGAGATATTGCTAAAAAGAACATTATCAAAACAGAACAAATTGCTTCAGCATTTTCAGGTTATGATAATAGTTACAAACTTGATGATCAAAATATCTTAGCAAATTTTAATTCCACAAGTTTATTTCATCTTTTGCAGACTGTTATAGCTCAAGAACTTGCGGCTCATAAAAGTATCAAACTTATAATCCAATGTCATACGATTTTATCAAAGTTACACGCAGTTGAGGATGTACTTGATGCAATTTTTGAAAGAAAAAGTTTTGAGAGCGAAATTTCGGAACCATTTTTAACAGCAAAATCAAGAAAAATATTAACTAGAACAAACATTGCCATGATCGCCGATGAAATACATCAAGAAATAAACAAAAAATTAGAAGAATTTACTGCATCAGGATCGGGTTGGAAATTTGAAATGATAAAAGAAGTTTTATTTCACACAGCAAAATATAACGTACTTCGCGGTAGTTTGTACGTCGATCTCCCTCAAAAAATTAAAAACAAAAGATGCTGTATAAATGTCAAAAACAATGATGACAAATGTTTTCAGTGGTCAATTTTATCTGCAAAACATCCTCAATGTGATCACCCCGGCACAATTGAAAAGTATTTGCCATACAAAGACGAACTAAATTTTTTAGGAATAACTTTTCCAGTAGCAGAAAATCATATACTAAAGTTTGAAAAACAAAACAGTATCTCAGTAAATGTTTTCGGATTAGATGAGCGAGAAAACGTTTATCACAGATATATCTCAGAAAATGCTACACAAAATACAATAAATTTTTTTATCAGGGACATTATTGTTGGATAAAAAACTTTAACGGCCTAGTTAGCAGACAGTATAGTAAAAATAAAAATAAAAAATATTTCTGTTATAGATGTCTGCAAGGTTTTTCTAGCGATGGAATATTACAAGATCATAGCAAATACTGTGTCAACGTTCAAAGAAAAACTATGCCTGGCGAAAAAGAAAAAATATTAAAATTTAAAAATTATGATCATAAACTAAATATTCCTTTTGTTATTTACACTGATTTCGAGTGTCTACTCGTTCCTGTGGTTGGAGCAGAAAATAATCCAAATAAATCAAGTACTAGAAAAATACAACAGCATATTCCTTGTGGAGTAGCTTATAAAGTAGTTTGTTGCGCTAACGATAAATTTTCAACTCTGATAAAGTTATATAGAGATGAAAATCCTGCCGTTTGGCTATTAAAAAATTAATAGACGAAGTTAATAAAATTTCTAACAGATTATTTAAGACAGCTCCGATGAAAATAACGTCTAAACAACAACTCGATTTTGATGAGGCAGTTAATTGTCATATTTGTGAAAAGTTACTGGTGGACTCCAACGGAGTCCGTGATAAGGTGCGAGATCATTGTCATTTGACCGGCCAATATCGTGGAGCAGCTCATAACAGTTGTAATTTAAAATTTCATGCTCCAGATTTTATTCCCGTAGTTTTACATAACTTTCGTGGCTATGACAGTCATATCATTGTAGAAGCATTTGGTGATGAAAATATTAAAGCTAAACTAAAATTAAATAACGTAATAAAATGTATTCCAAATAATTTTGAAAAGTATATGTCGGTGACGCTCGGTAAATTACGTTTTATTGACAGTCTGCAATTTATGGCAGCATCATTAGATGAGCTTGTAAACAGCGCTACAAGCGCCGGTAGCAATTTCGCTAACCTAAAAAGTTGCTTTGGTGAAAACTATATCAATTTGACAAAAAAGTTATCTTTCCTTACGAGTATCTCGACGACTGGAGCAGCTTTAATGAAACTTCTCTTCCTGATAAAGATAAATTTTACTCGCAACTCAAAAATGAAAATATCACAGATGATGAATACAAATATGCACAAGATATTTGGAATAAATTTAGTTGTGAAACATTTGGTGATTATCATGATCTATATTTGAAAACAGATGTATTATTGCTAGCAGATGTTTTTGAGAGTTTTCGTCGAGTAAGCTATAGCAATTATGGACTAGATCCTTGTTGGTATTATTCTGCTCCAGGATTGTCTTGGGACGCTCTACTAAAAACAAGTAAGATAGAACTGGATCTCTTAACAGATGTTGATATGTTTAACTTTATTGAAAAAGGTATCAGAGGCGGAATTAGCGTTATAACAAAAAAATATGCAGTAGCTAATAACAAATATCTGAAAAATTATGATAAAAATCTCTCATCTAATCATATTATTTATCTAGATTGTGTGAATTTGTATGGATATGCGATGTCAGAGCCAATGCCTTGTGGTGGAGTTCATTGGATAACTCCAGATCAATTTCTTAGAGAAACTGAAAAAGATTTACCTAGAAAAATTAATAACTATTTTTCAGATATTTCATATTTTGTTGAAGTTGATCTAGATTATCCTAGTTCGTTACATGACCTACATAACGATTATCCGTTTTGTGCAGAGTCTATGATGATTGATTATAGTTTATTATCGCCTGAACAACGAGCAACGACAACAGCAAAAAATTCGATTGTTAATAAGTTAGTTCCAAATTTGTTAAATAAAAGAAATTACGTTATGCATTACAAAAATTTAAAACAAGCAGTAGATGCTGGACTAATTCTTAGAAAAGTCCATCGCGTGCTAAAGTTTAATCAGTCGAGGTGGATGGCAAATTATATTGACTTAAATACGAAACGTCATGCTGTGGCTAAAACCGAATTTGAGAAAACCTTTTTCAAGTTAATGAACAACTCGGTGTTCGGTAAGACAATGGAAACTATTCGAAAAAGAGTTTCGATAGAAATTGTTAATGACATAAATTGCAGAAATAAATTAGTTAACGATGATAGTTTTGTTAGCATGAAAATATTTAATGAAAATCTTGTTGCAATACAACGACGAAAGACAAATTTAAAGTTAAATAAACCGATTTATGTTGGTGCAGCTGTACTTGATATATCAAAGTGGCTGATGTACGATTTTCACTATAATTTTACCAAAAAGCAGTGGCCAGATTCAGAGTTGCTATTTACTGATACAGATTCGCTAGTTTATAATATAAAATGTGAAGATGTCTATCAGGATATTTACAATAATAAAAATCTATTTGATTTATCAGATTATCCAGCATGTAGTGGATTTCAAGATAATTCGAATAAGAAAGTTATTGGAAAAATGAAAGATGAATTTATGTTTATGCTAGTTAGGGAATTTGTTGGACTAAAGAGTAAAATGTATGCTGTGATATTAGATGACAATAAACCTACAAAAAAAGGAAAAGGTATTCCTCAAGGATATGTGAAAAAGATGATGAATTTTGACGATTTTAAAGCAGCACTAAACAATAATGTCAGTTTTATCAAAACAAATGTTATCAGAACAAATCATCATAAACTTGAAACGAATACAATTATAAAACGGGGACTAAGTAATTTCCATGATAAAAGATATTGCAGGGACGGAATTAATACACTAGTACTTGGACATTATGCAAGTAATTTTGTCTAAACATCAGAAATAATGTTTGAAAATTTAACATTAGTCGATGAAGTTAATAGCAAAATAAAAAAAATAATGGTTAATAACCAGCAATTATTATTTGAATTTAACGATGAAATTTCAGGTATTTGTTTTAGTAAATTTGACAGAATCAAACTCTCCCTTATCAGATCAGACGATAGCAAATATTTTAATTATCTCGAAAGTTTGCGAGACGAAGTTGCACTAAAATATGACAATTTTCATGATCCAATCAGCCAACAAAAGTACACAAAAATTAACATAGACTTAGACCGGTCGAAGGTTTTTGTAAAAGGTAGTAAGTATGTTCTCAATAAGATAGCAATGAAAGAACTATTTGAATGTCGTCGAAAAGTAACCGGTAGAATTAAATTTTATTTGTACAATTTTGAAAATAAATTATATTTAATAGCGAATGTTGATGTTCTAGTGATAGGCGATGAAATTCTTTAAAAATATCTTTCTTCCTTGCATTTTTGTTTACGAGATAGGTTTCATCATTTTTTTTTACGATAAAATGTTTAATCTATGGAAACAGATAAAATTGTCCCAAACCCCTATTCATATACTACTTCCCATTCTGTGAAAATATATAGAAAAATGTTTTCAAAATCGTGTACGAGTAAATGATAAAATACTTTGGTTTTCTATGATGAAAAATAAATTGCAGTCTGTTCGTTTGATATCCGATCATGTGAATAGTCTTAGATACCAAGAAAGCTTTGTATTCCAAAAATATGTTAGAAAAATATTTTCACTTACCTGTTCATAAAATCCTCTAGCAGAAATGGCTACGAAGAAAATTTTGACTGCCTTTTATATCGTTATTCTGGGAAAATCTGTTGCAAATAACCTTGATTTCATAACATTTTGGAGTAAGCGTTATTTTAGGAAAATCCATTGCAAATGACCTATCTTTGACCTGATTTCGGCGTTATATTCTAAAAAATCCATTGGAAATTCCCTATCTTTAACCTTTCAGAATGATCACATAATTTAATTATTATGGAAATTTCGTGTGGGCACTATGACGGCATCAGAATTCCTTTGTAATCATTTAATCTCCAGGGAAAACAAATCTGTATATTGCAATATATTATGACGCTCTGATTGATTTTTATTCACAGCTATCTAGCAAGACTATTGTAATGGTAAATTGTAAGACAAAATGTTAACATAAAAAGTTTTGGAGGGGTAGGAGGTCCCGGAGATAGGAACCTTGTTTACATACACTGTAGATGTTTAGAAATATCATTATCAAAAAGTGCGTCAACTATATTGTCAATAAATGTCATTGGGTCATCTGCCCAAGCTCTTATTCGTTCGTCATTTTCAGTTGCGAATAACCATACTGATCCATATTTTGGTGATATATGGCAACTAACATTTTTAATACAATTGCTTATCATTTTAGGTTTTATGCCAGTATAGCTTGATGCTGATTTGATTGAATTAAATCTCTTACAAAATTTGTTTGTTAAATCAAATCCAACATGTCGTACTGACGTTGTTTGATATCCCATCTTATATAATATTTCATTTGTTTAATATGAAAAAATCTATTGGCCTAGAATTCCCTTTTGGTTTCAAATTATCATCATTTTCTGAGATAAAAATTTGTTGGAGGGTGGTTTTATGAGGGAGAGGGGGTCTCTGAGGTGGTGAAAAAATGTCATAATATATTTATTCTTAAGGGGGTGGGGGTTTTCTGAACTAAAACCCTCTTTGGAATAAAAACCTCATATACATATACTACTATTGTTTCGAAGTGCCTGATATATGTCTAGAATATTGAAAGAACTTGCATTCCAAATCCTTTCTAATAAATAACAAGAATTCAACAACTATATATCCCTGTAAATATAATTTATGTAGCTTATCAAAAGACATCAGATAATGACTGATAATTAGAAGATTAAAGGTTTGAACTGTTTATCAGTTTAATGCTTGAAAGGATTAAAGTCGCCTATGCAAACTCAGTGCTTTCGCGACTGTATCAGTTTAATGCTTCATTTACAAAATGCAATAGTTTGTTATTACAAGACACAATAATGGCAACACGACTAAAGTTAATTTTAGATTAAAATTTACTCCTACCTTGTAATTTAGATTAAGTATTCTGCATTTGAGATTACTACCAACTTGAATATCATGTACAGTGGGTATTACGTATGGGCCAAATTGTAATAACTGGGACAGGACGACAAAGTTACGCGGAAAAGAAAACTTTCACCGCATTTCGTGATCAAATTTTGAACTCATATCTTCTTCACCTTCTTAACTACACTACAACTTTCAATTTGAAACACATATAGTTTGAACTGGTGGAACCTCACTCAAAATGGAATAAAGGTCAGTCCATTTTTCTCTGCCTCTACCCCACTCCTACTAGTTGAATAAACAAGCTGACCGAATCTCTCATTTTGGAGACCACTCCGGTGGTCTAAGTGGTTAGAGTGTTCGTCTCGAATGCGGGAGGTCGTGGGTTCCAACTCCAGCCGAGTAGTACCAAAGATTTACAAAAATGGTACTAGCAGCTACCTCGCTTGACGCTCAGCATTAAGCGGTTAGTGTTAAGACTGGTCGGCCTGCTGTCAGGATATGTGACTGTGGGGGATATGATCCCACACATCTGCGGTATGATGCCCTATTGCAGACATCGTAGCGATATGACTCAAATTGGTAAAGCTACATTAAAACTAAAAGCAAATCCACCCACCCCACAAACACTCTCCTTTTTAGCAATTTCCTAACCTCCTGGAGTATGGAAATTCGAAAGGTGGCAATCTGATTATTCTTGGACTTTTCTATTTTCAGTTAGAATTTTTCTGGAAATCCATACACATGAAAACTAGATTCTGTTCACATTTTCAACCTCAGTCAGTTAGTCAACCCACACATAAACATCGTCACATTTTAGACTGGTTCTTCATTGACCACATGATTATATTCTGATGTCTTCACTGGTTTCCCATAAACTAGCATCAGATCACCTCTGCGTTATATGCCATCTCATCGTATCAGTAGCTAACCCACCATCTGTTTGCTACAAAGAGAAAACTTCGTCAGATAAATATAACCCAACTAATGCATGATATCCAAGCAAACCTAACATCTTCGTTTTGTTTTGTATGTGTTTGTTTTCGTAATCTTGTCGTTGTATATGTTTTTATGTTATCTAATATCGTAAAGCGCATAGTGCTTTTAAAGATTGGTAGTAAGTCCACATCATTATTGCTATTATTATTATTATTATTATTATTATTATTATTATTATTATTAAGCATAAATTTGGATATCAGACTTGGTTTAAAACATTACCGACACCATTATTTGCATGTAATGCTACTGCTGGAGTTACTACTATTACTACTACATTGAGGGAGAAACAAAAAGAATCATTAAATGATTTTAATAATGTATACATTATATAAATAAATATAACATTTATTTAGTAGAGTATCTTTGTTATTAATCCATATATCTGATAGCATTCCTACAGAGCCTAGCCTGACAAGAGATGTTATGTTGTATAGTTTGTAATTCAGGTCTCGCCTTTATTTTTCTTACAGTTTATACAGCATCGTCATCTCTCGGTTTATATTGTTCAGCACAGCACTTGTTACTAAGGCCAGATGCGAAGGAGTTGGAAAACCTACACTACGCTATAGTCTGGAAGCAAATTAAAGTTTTTGTATTTATGTTCAAATAAAATTTATCTTGCATTAATAAGCTATATATTTGATTAGACCATTAATTACATTCCTTTTTATCGGTTTTTGAACCGTTTTGTGTATTATGTTCGATGTGTAAAATTTGTGTATTTCTTTCTTTCAAGAATCATTTATTTTCGAGTTCTATTTCGGATATCTCATTTGAACAGGCGAGCTGTCATTCCGACAGATTCTTCCACCAAATATCAGCTGTCACTGAGACAGTCTTTGGAACTGAAGTATGTTGTTGTTGTTGTTGTTGTTGTTGTTGTTGTTTGGGGTTTAGGCCATTTCTCAGAACATGATAGGCTATACATGGCGGCCAGTATAACTGGTGGAGGAATAACCCGGGAAAACCCCAGTAAGAGCCATTTACTCAAGGGAAGGTTTTGTTCTTTCTGTTACACTCAGGTAATCACGAACGTTTCTAAACTTAAAGCACAATCTAGTTACTGTTTGCGTTTCGTTTTACTTCTAATTTTAAACTAACTTACCAGGTTAATTCAAAGAGTCTTTTATTTCGACAGGTAAATATATGGTCCTTTACTTTGTATTTCGACAAGAAGATGTAAAATTTAAATTCGTTGTTACCGTCTAAAATATTCACGACGATGTAATGTGTGCGTGCATCACTTTAAGTGTCCTTGTCCGTAACTGTCCGAGATGACATAAAAATCGGAAGTTTTACAACGATTTGTTTAAAGTCGTTGCATTAGGAATTTATTTCTACAACACATCTTTCATTAATTACAGTAGTATAGGACGCTACCCTGGGTGACCCATATGCTACTATCTACGTTTTCTTTTCTTTTCTTGTTTCTTTGTTGTTTTTATTATTTTAATTGCGACTGGGGATATTTTGTCAAATTATTTAAATCATCTATGGTATGAATTATAACTGAATTATTTTTAGTATATTCAGGCTATCTTCTGTCTAAAGACAAAGTACAGCAGTAATAGTCACTATTTGCGGACCGCTCCGGTGGCCTAAGTGGTTAGAGCGTCCGCCTCGGATGCAGTTTCGAACCCCGGCCGAGTCATACCAAAGACTTATAAAAACGGTACTAACAGCTGCTTAGCTTGGCTCTCAGCACTAAGAAGTTAGTGTTAGGATTGGTCGGCCTGGCGTCAGGATAATGTGATTGGGTGGGACATACTGCTACATACCTGTGGCATGATGCCTCAGTGCTAGATATCAATATAAACTGCCACACTACCATAGCGATATGACTGAAATTTTGTTAAAGCTACGTTTAAAACACACACACACACACACACACACACACACACACTGCGCTTCGCAAAACCTAGGTCATAGTCACAAACAGAGAAATAGTCATGCTTATATGAAGTAAGTGATCATAAAGGATGGTGAATTTCTACCCTACTGCGATCAGTACCTACAAAATATCAATGTAAATCATTTCATAAAAGTTGATTGTCATGAAAACTTCTGAGAGTGAGAGCTTTTAACGAACTCAGAATTGTGCCTAAGGGCTTCAGAAGAAAACAAAAAGAAACCTTATTTGTCTTCTTTTCAAAAACCACTGTGCCTATCATGATCACATTCAAATTAAATGTTACATACAGCCTATCATGATCACATTCAAAATGCTTGATACATACAGCCTATCATGATCACATTCAAAATACGTTACATACAGCCTATCATGATCTCATTCAAATTAAATGTGCCATACAGTCTATCATTATCGCATTCAAAATAAATGTTACATACAACATATTATGATCCCTCTGAAAATACATGTTACATGCAGCCGATTATGATCCTACTCAAATCAGAGGTTACGTACAGCCTATTACGATCCCAGAAATTGTACATACGGCCTATTACAATCCCAGAAATTGTACATACAGCCTATTATGATCCCATTTAAAATAAATGTTACTTACAACCAATTATGATCACATTCCAAATGAATGCAACATGCAGCTTATTATGACCACACTAAAAAAAGAACCTTACATACGAGTTATTATCGTCGCATTCAGGACATATGTTACACACAGTTATGATCGCATTCAGGACACATGTTGCACAGTCAGTAATGATCACATTCAGGACACATGTTACACACAGTCAATTATGATCACATTCAGGACACATGTTACACACAGCCAGTTATAATCACATTCAAAACTTATATTACCATACAGCCTTTTATGATCGCATTAAACACAAATATTACATGGAAAATGCGTCCAGGCTGGTTTTCCTGGCATATATTTGTGGTTTCTATAGCAACCAAGTTGACAACCTTCCTTCTGCCTCTTGACCAAAATGACAATTTTATCAATCTTGCTTAGAATATTCTCTAGGAGATACTGTACTCATATTGTGTGCAGGATGTTTTATTTATCAGCAACTTTTTTGCGTCAGGGTCTTTGAAATGTTTCTTAGTACATGCCAGTCCAGAGGCATGGAAAGGGTTGCGTCACTTCCACTGATGAGGTGTTTGGAGCAACTATATTTAAAAGCTATTTTACATTCACTCTTCTGAACACCTGAGACAAATTTGATCAAGCTTGGAATGAGCGGCATTTGTCTCTACTACAATTGTGTCCAAGGCTGCCTTCCCAGCAATGGCTGCCTTCCCAGCAATGGCGTGGCTTACATGTGGCAATCAGATGATTGTTTTGACAAAAGCATCAAAACACCGGCGGAATAGTGGTAGCACGATATTGCACAAGAAATAAAAGAATCAACTGACACACACACACACACACACACACACACTAGCAATAGCGCGCTTTTGATTCTCTATGGGTCTTGGCCAAAGGTAATTACAAATCAAAGGCAAAAATGGCAAACACCAAACATTATAGAAATCGTTGAATTTGTAAAATTTTACATTTCTGTATGTTTAATTGAAGTATTGTTTGAAGATTTTAGATGTCGCACATACTTTGTTTGAACTCCTATGATAAAATGGCAATCCAGTTTTTATTATTCTGCGCAAGAAGGAGCAGTAGTGCCACCTAGTTTCCTAATATTAACTGGTTTAACCGTAGATTATATCCCGGATAATATAATGACATTAATAACCACAGCAATAATAGTAATACCTGTAGAAACTGTAATTATTGATAAGTGAATAAATAACGAGCTGAATTAATCAATTTTTAATTGAAAACATGGACTCGAAACAGATAGAGCCCCTTTGGAGTCATCCTGGTTTAAGCACTTGGTTTCATTGTACTTAGGCAACGTATTCAGTAAGATTCCTTTACTTTTCTGGAATCGGACCGCCAGCTGAAGTTGTCAGCAATTGCACCAAATACAATATCACTGAAAGCATGGCACGAGGAAGAGAAGCGTTATGCAGCCAGTCTTCTGTTCAGCTTCTTTGTCATCCGATCAGATCATTGGAGAAAGATCCTTTTGTGAATATATCCATTTTCTCCGACATCCTGAAGGTCGCCAATTGTGTACGTGATGAGATAAAATTATGCTCTCTTTGGCATGTTATGTTTAGACTATGTACGTTCAATTTTTAGCTAGTCACGGTGCTAGAGAATGTGCATGGCTCGATCACATATTGATAGGTTCTGCACCTGTTATCAACAAAGGACAGAGATGTGAAACTTTATAGTATTACAATTTCAGGTGCATTAATTGAGACGCTAAAATACCCCTTCATGCAAGTTTCATCCTTACTGCATTAGTAGTAATAGGGGTTACCGTAGCGACAATGGGAATTAGCATTACAGACCCCCCCCCCCCGGGCCAGTATAGCCTCAAGAAATAAAATCTCACCCTGGGCCAGTATAGCGTCAATGGAAAATTGGGTAGAGGGACTAGAACACCCTGGGCCTGTATAGCGTCAATGGAAATTTTGTAGAGCGGCTACTAGTAGACTGTGGGTTTGTAGAGCGATAAGCGACAGGTGGCATGACGTCACACTGGTAACAATGTAGCAAAAAGAGAAGTACTGTGACGTCAGGCTACCTGAGAGAGTGCTATAGACAAACACGAATCAAGAGCGTTCGTGTTTTTAGTAGAGGAAGGGTTTTATATATTCGTTTAGGGTGGAGACCAAATGAAAATTAAGATCTTTTCAAGGCATTGGAAGTGGCCCTGAAAAGGGCCTTTGGGTTCTTCTTCTTTTATCTTCTCCAGTTCTTCCACCATGTCCTGACTTTTTGAATAATTCCTTTCTTCTTTTCTTCTTTGGGCATCCAGTCAGGATGTCCGAGAGCTCTGAATTTTTGTTGGATTTTCATCCAGTTCTGATTTAGTTTCTCAAGCTCTTCTTTCTTCTTTTGGTTTTCTTTGTCCTTTCTTTCTTTCTTCCACGTTTCCTTGATCTTTTCCACTTCTTCTTTCAGTACTTTTCTCATTAGGTCTTCCGCTTTCTTGATATTGTCTAAGCCTTTTTTTACAAAAGGCCATTCTGTTAAAGAGAAGATACCTTCCAAAAAAGATTCCAATTCAACTACAATATCCAAAATCTCCTTCAAGGTTCCTACTCTCACATATTTTGGATA